>CAJNOL010000960.1:74478-90810 GCA_905250125.1 Rotaria sordida | reverse complement strand
AAAACAGTCATGACACAAAATAGCTCAGTTTCTGAGGCAAAAAAAAACATATACAGAAGTAAGAGATTTTTTTTACTTATATATAACATCCACATGGAAAAAGAATATACAGATACTTTCTATTATTCGTAATGGATACATTTGAAGAATATAATCTTTGTTCTCTTTGTCTTTCGACAACATCTAATTATCTTCTTGATTGTGATCATTGTCAATTACAATTTTGCTATGAATGTCTAGTGGAACATCATCATATCAAGATTTATAATCGTCTACGCAAACAAATTCAAGATATCGACGCTATTATAGCTCGATTTATTGGTTATGCACACAATCAAACCGAATGGGTTGATCATTTAACACGTGATCGGCTTGATTTACAGATTTTTCTACGTTATATTCAAGAAACACCATCACACGTTACCGTGAATTATTTGCCAACAGAATTCTGGTTAGAACATGTTGATGATCTAATAGAAAAAGATCGTTTTGCTATTGATGACAATTGTTTTTGGTTACTTAATGAATCGAAAAGTTTAACATCAATAGCAAAAAAGTTGAAAAAAAGCAATAAGAAAAGTGGTTGAATGTATATATATATACCGTAATCTACAACTTCAGATCCAATCTAGATTAATGTCAAACAATATCGCTGACATTACTGAATGAATTTAATCAAAGATTTTCCTTTTGTTGAAGCATTGAGTATTGTTAGAAATTTTCAATATAAAAGAATTATACATTAATTCGTCATTGACTTATAGTCAACATTGTTGTACCAAGAATGTAGAATGTTTGTAAATAAAAATTGGCAAAGTTTCGCTTATTTAATCAATTATTTGTTTTTGTTTGAATTGTTTGAAAAAAAAATGAGTCTAAATTTTTTAAAACTCGACTAACTGCCGATCTTATCAAGCCTATGAATCGAATAGGTAGGCAGAACAACTGAAAGATTTATGAGATAAAAACAAGCAATGTCTGATCGAATGAAACCGATTTCACTTCCAACAACAGTATTATCTACCAAAAAATAGTGCATCAATACGGTGGAGTACGAATTCTAAACTGATAATAGAATGTAATAATAGAAGTAAAATTGTTTGCACTGCAATGACATATTCTAATGAGTCAAGTTTGAAAATCTGTTTGCTAAGAACAGAAAGTATATGTATAATAAAAGAATCGAATATTATTTGGTCATAGTAGAGAAATACCATTAATGCTCTATTAGTTCTTGAGTTGAACGACCAATTATAAATTGAATATTCGATCCATTGATGGAATTTTGTAAATGAACTTTAGATATTTCGATCAAGCTCTCGATTGGGTGTAGGACTAACATAGCTGAACGATAACCTTTGATATAGACAGAAGTCCATGATAGTAAATTCGTTACATTGATTTCCGAACCAATTATTATTCCGACAGTCACATCATAGTTCTCAAAATTAGCAAGAACTGTTTCAGTTGAATCTTGAAATGTTAAGTCAGAATTTGTGCGCGGTAAATAAGACAATCCAGAATGATGATCTTCAAATAAGATACGATATTATTGTTCTTCCGTCAACATAATCCGACGAACATTCATAAATCTACAGTCAAGAACAAACATTTAAGCAAATCTATATTTTTCAAATTTTCTTTCACATTATTATAGCGTAAGGACCTGATTAAAATGGTGATTTAGATAGTATGAAACGCAAGTTACATGATACACTAAAATAGAAAGGAATTGCATCTATCAAAATAGATTTTACATAATGAAAATGAGTTTTTCCTGTATAAATAAATTTAAATGTTTTCCAGTATTTTGCATTTCCCAACCAAGATAGACCAATCGATAGAAAATTTCACATAAAAAAAAGTTTTCTCCCCAGAATTAGTCTTCACTTTAGAAATCTGATTTTAGCGAGAATAGTCGGAAAAAGTGCAATTGGTTCTTACAAATTCTCTCTTATCGCAGTTTATTACATGCTATTAAAATAAGCATTCAAAACAGAACAAATTTTTTTTTGACGGAAAAAGCAATTCGCTATTCTCGTGAAAAAACAGATTTTTGAAGTGAAGACCAACTCTCGAAAGAAAACCTTTTTTTATGAGAAATTCTCCATCGATTGGTCTATTTGTTTTTCATTTTAGGATAAATCTCTTGGCTAGGAAATGCGAAATATTGGAAAGCATTTAAATCTATTTTTGTGTAAAAAAAAAACTATATAGACAAACAGAGTTCCCTACTATTTTAGTGTATCATGTAGCCGACGTCTCATACTATGTACACCACTATTTCAATCAGGTCCATATCTTTTTATAATGTGAAAGAAAATTTGAAAACACAAATATAAGAAAAAACTAAATTTGCTTAAATTTTTGTCGTTGACTGTAAACACCATTTTAGTGTAGTTTATGATTGACTACGATCTACTGCAATGAAAAATATACATCATTCAATACAATTGGCCAACAATACAAATGAGATGGTTGATAGAATACTTTATGACTAGGTTATTTCAAATTGTTTAATCCGTATTTGTAGTAAATGACAATATCACATTAGTTTCGAGTCAGCGACGGA
The DNA here is from genome assembly GCA_905250125.1 of Rotaria sordida. Classification (NCBI taxonomy): domain Eukaryota; kingdom Metazoa; phylum Rotifera; class Eurotatoria; order Philodinida; family Philodinidae; genus Rotaria; species Rotaria sordida. The sequence goes on along the minus strand of CAJNOL010000960.1, from coordinate 88,238 downwards.
AAGAGTTTAATGATTTAAACCAGTAAAACAGTCAGTATATACAAAAACAGAGATAACTCAGTCGTAAAACATTTTGTCAACCAACTTATTTATAGTGTTACTCAATTCTATTGAAAGATGTGTATTCTTTATTGAAGCAGATTGTCATCAATCATATACTACACTATAATAAAGTACTTAAGTCACCTTTCTAACTGGCTATCATCTGAAAGTAAAGAAGTTCTACACAAAAATAATGATGGAGGAAGAAGACTTTTGCCCAGAGGTGTGGCTGAGGTATTGTCTTGTCATTTGGAAAATCGGTTATAAGACTGCAGTTGCTGCTATTTTCCACTCGTATATTCCTATTATGAACAATTTTTTCTGTTAAAATCATCATTTCAATTCTTTTTTAGCATTTAAGATTACACAAAAAAAAATTGATAATAAATCTTGTTCAATCATTTTTTTTTATTATAGTCAAATTAATAGCCACTCATGTTTAAAAACTAAAGAAATACAAGAAAATGTCAGTCTAAGACGAAAGCAGATATATAGAGAAATAACTATAAATGTTTTTTCTATCTTGATGAGTCATCAGATATTTTTATTTAAGAGAACGAAAAAATACAAAATATGTATTGCATAACTTCAATGAAGAACAAAATAATATAGTATTAAATAAGAAAGGTAAACGTTCGAGCCGCGTTCTCGGGTTAAACCAACAACAGACTTACCATAAGAGACTAAAGCTTTTGGAACGTGGAACTTCGGTTTCACAAACCCGAGAATAAATTGATACTCGATCATTTTTTTTTATGTATTTAAATTCTCTGAAACTCTATCGAGTGTTAAAAATCAATATTTATTAATAATCCTATTTAATCAATAAACATAAACCAAGAAGATACGATCGAAACATTTTTTTTTTCCATGAAAATTCTTTCTACGGATGAGAAGACATACAAACTTGACAACAGCGGAAGAAAAGTTTGATGGCTCGGCAATTTTTTTCACATGGTTATGCATTTATAAAGTTCTCTTTTATTGAATTTTTTCTTTTTATAAATTCTAATAACATGTAGTAAACATAGAAAAATGATAAGACGAACACTTTACATATGAAAACTTTTGACAAGAAATCGGACTTTTCACCTGAAATCTTTGTTTTTTCATATCAAACCTTTTTTTGTGATCCATCAAAGCGATGACAACTTTTTAATTAATTCGATGAGTTAGAAAAAAACTTTGAAATAAAAAGAAAATTTTAGACGAAAAATCTAATTTTCATAGAATACTAATGTTTATGTCATGGTGTTGGAGCAAGTGACACTGGTCCACAAATAGCGGAGTCACCGACGGCACCGGTAGGGAGAGTCCATTCCATACATTTTGCCAAACACGCAGCATAAGCGAGTGGTTCTGCTATTGCGTTTGTTTGTGATAAACAAATAATCAGTAAAATAAATATTAAGTTTCTCATTGTTCGTGTGTCTATATGTGTAAAAAAAAATCCGTTATATTAGATAATTAGTTCGATTTGATGAAGAGCAAATTGTTTGTTTTTCTGAAGAACTTTTCTTCTCTTTGGAACAATCTGTTTTGTTTTTCAAGTCTTATATACTATTAAAAAATTCAATTTTTGAGATATTTCCCATTTTATCATTGATTTCTAGTCCTTTTGATGAAATCCCAGTTTGCATTGCCATTTATTACAACAAATAGATGAGTAGCGATAATAGTCTATTCTTTGATATGCGTCATATAATACAAAAAACGAAAAATAATCATGTATTGTTTTATTATTTGATAAAGGAAAAAAATATGAAAATATCGTTATCTTTTCATATATCTAAGCCAAAACAGCATAAAGTAGAGACGACTAACATTTGCTCACCTTAACTTTTTTCCCTCATCTTCCTCCTGTGAGTAATTATTTTTGCGATGTATGTATCGCATTCCTAGCAATCAGAATTGTGCAATTGACGCGTTATAAGACATGCAGGTATGTATACATGGGTGAAACATTGATTCAAAACTAGTCATACGAAATGTTTCAATCTTAGGTAGAAATCATCATGAGATATGTTTAAAATCGTAAGCACCACATTGATTAGTCATGAGTAATATAAAAGCTGAAGTGTGGATATGGAGAAACGATGCGGGCAAACACCCACACCCAACTTATAGATTGAAAAGTGTGCACCAAAAGAGTAAATTTTACCATGAATAAATTCTCTGTTCGCGAGTGCAAAGATGTATTTTTCTTTTAAATTTGAAACAAAATAGAACTTTTTAAATTCTATTACACAGACAGTTAAACGTTACCATATTTCAAAATTAGGACAGAAAAAAAATATGATAAAATTTAATTCTATACTTGAAAGTTGTTATCAAAACGATAATAAATATTAGAGATATTGAAAGGCTCATTTATTCCGCCATACTCGTTAATTTCTGCCATGTAGATACATCAAACTGTTGTGATCATTTTTAGATCATCATGATAAAATTTTCATTTGCTTCAAACACATTATTACTGTCCATTTCAAAGTTTAATGTGCTCCACTGTTTTTTTCAATAACTTTTGATAGGAATATCATAGAGATCTACGGTTTTCACTATTCAAGAAAGAAGATCCGGGCTCGTTGAAATATATCAAAATTTGATTGATTAGCTATTTCTTTCGATCTATGCAGTAATTTTTCATGCTGAATCGAACAGTCATATTCATTTTTTGAATTCAAACTCTTCGAACACTTTCATTTCAACATTACACGAATTTTATAATCAGTCTCCATATAACGAAGGAGTCAGCTCTTCGGAAATATTGAGATTTTTTGAGTCATCACAGATTCTCAGGAAATGTCTTATAAACCTTGCAAGGAACAAGTTAGGAATGTCGACCTTGTGTAGATCAAAAGAAACATAGTGTCCTCGAAAATCTGTGTCAAGAATTTATCTGATTGGTCAATTGTTAACCAATCAAATTTTGATGATCCCGGATCTTCTCTCTTGAATGCTGAAAACCACACGTCTCTATGATGTTTCTAACAAAAGTTATTCAAAAAACAGTGAAGCACATTATATTTTGAAATGCATTGTACATCGAAGCAACAAAAATATGGTGGAATATATCTTTTACGCTTTTAGATTAGAAAAAAAACTCATTAATTTTCTTTTTGTTAAAACAATATATTGCACGAAAAAAAAAATGAAAGTAGATATCTGTAGTTTTGTTTATTAAATATGTTGAGTTTTTGCTTTGTCTGCACATACAATAGCTTTTCGTATAATATCGGTACATTTTTCACGTCGTACTAATTTATTATTTTCAAAATAACCTTCATTTCTTGGTAAACCATGTGAACCATCAGTAAATGTTAAAAGACCTAAACCATAGATTTTTCCATCTTGAAGTTGACCTTCATATTTCATACCATCACAACGAGTAAATATACCTAAACCATGAAAACGTCCTTGAGAAAATTCACCATCATATCTAAAAAAAGAAATCAGATGATTGTTTCTTTTTTTTCGACATCTTACTTTGATCCATCTGGATATGTTATACAACCAAGTCCAGTAAAAAGACCATTTTCAAATCGTCCACGATATTTTGCATGATCAGAAAATATTAATTGACCCAATCCATGTCGTTGACCATCTTCATTCCATTCACCTTTTTAAGAGAACATTAATTTTCTTAATCAAATCTATGTTGTTTTTTTTCTTACCTGTATATTCAGATCCATCAGGATATCGATATGTACCTTGCATATTACTTTATTTCTCTACAAATGTAAAAAAAAGAAAAAGCAAAATTCATGATTAATGCTCTTCTTGTTCGATTAGAAACGAAGAAAAGAAAGAAATAAAAGATGGTAGGTAACGCATTGAGTATTGTAAAAAAAAAGAAAGAAAAGAAAGTAACATTTACGTCCACATGCAAACATTAATCATCGATAGTTAAATACGAACGTATGTCATCTCAAACAAAGCTCAAAAAAAAGAAGAGAATAAACAGAACATTTTACTTCGTTAAACGTTACACATGTAAAAAAAAGGATATAAATGCATTTCACATATTTTACTTGACTCAATTTCGAAGTGTTTTTTTCAGCAAAAAACGTTTTATCATTATGATCAATCTACTTTTCTAAAATTCTATATAAATCCACTATTGTATAATAATACTAGTATTTCTCAGATTATTTCCTTCTATATACAAACGAGATTTATATTTAACATTGATCGATAGTTGTTTCATTTGAGTCACAATAATTGTTTACATTAAGGATTAATTAAACTTAATAATGAATGTCATGTTTGTTGATAATGAGATAAATTAACAAAGTCATATTTCAATGTTATCAAATTCAACATTGTCTATGATAATACGTGCAGTTTTAGAGACTCTTTCTTTCTTAATTATAAATAGCGGAAACTTTAAATAAGATGTATTTTAATTGTATTAGAAAGAAGATATTATTTCAAATAATTAATTGATAAAGTAAAATTGCTTCTCATCAAGTAATGATCCACTTTTGAGATAAATTTAACCTCATTAGATAGTTTCTATTGAGAATAGACAATACTTTAAACAAGTTCGTGTTCAAGAGTCTTGCTTATTGAATAATGACTATTGTAGTGAATTTTTTTTCAATTAAATTTTGTCCTTAAAGTCTTCAAAATTGACTTTCGATGCATCTTTTTAAATTTTCTCTAGTCCAGATAGGAGCTACAGAAAGAAGCAAAAGTCATTTCAAAAGTGACTTATCATTTGGTGAAATTGCCTCGTCAGATAAATATCTTGTAATTGACGCCGATATAAGTATATGAATTGATTAAATACAATTGTGTATATATCAATGGATAGAAAAAGACTTTTTAAAACGAATTTTATCGCTAATCGAAGATTTTATTTCTTGATTTACGGTCACTGTTAAATACATGCTGACAAAAAAAAAAAAAAAAAAAGAAAAGAAAAATTTATCCCACCGGTGCTAAGCAAATGCTTGCATATTACATGGGACATTAACAAAAGGAGAAATTTTTTTTTTTTAGTCTATCTAAATGGTTGTTGTTGTTGTTGTTGATTTTGATAATGATCTTTTCGATATTGTTTTGCATCAAGTTTTTCACGTTCTTTAGCTTGTTTTTTTGTTTTATATCGATGATTTTGAAACCAAATTTTAACCTTAACAAATAAAAAAAAAATATATACATAAATTTCAAATTTCTACAAACAAACTTGTGTTGGTGTTAATTGAAGAATATTTGCAAGATTTTCACGTTCGGGTGCACTTAAATATTTTTTTTGTTTAAAACGTCGTTCTAATTCATAGATTTGTCCTTGATTAAATAATATACGACGTTTACGTTTTTGTGATACAAATGGAAATTGTACATATGCTGATTTCATCATTGGATCTTGATGATGTCCATAAACACTTGCAGCTAAAGCTGCACTATCAACAGCTGTTGATGATCCAACTAAATATCGAGACACTAAAAGAAATCAAAAAAAGAAATTTGATTTTTTTTTAATTTTGAAAAAGAAAAATTCGCCCATACTTGCTGCTGATCCATACCAACATGGACTTGATGAATATTGTCCTGTTGAATTTCCAGTATTTTGAAATGTACTACTATAATCATAATATTGATTATTTGGTGAAAATGTTGTTGCTGTTGTTGATGATGATGAACCATAATAACTATTATGTATTGATGATGGTCCAAATGTTGGACTAGAAAGATTTGTTGATGTTGTATGATTTGATGAAAGTTGTGTAGAATAAACTGATGATGATGATGATGATGAAGCAGCTAAGGCATGTGCCATTTCAATTGAACGTTTATAAGATGTTGAAGCATCAATATCAGATGGTTGAAGAATATCTGTTACACTAAATGGCATACCAGGATTGTTAGTTAAAGTTGAAGGAGGTACCATTGAAGGAGTCGAGCTTCGTTTTATTTGACTGAAAATTTAAAAATAAAACTTCCTTTTTTTTTTTTAAGAATGAAAAATTTTTTCAATTATACTTAAAATAAAGTTTAATCATGTAGAAAATTTTTATCAACGTTCTTTTTTTTTCTCTCTTATTCAACTGAAATGTAGTAAATATACGAGAAAATTTATTAATAATTGAATAAAATCATTCGATTTTATTAGATAAAAATCTATTGAATTAACATTTTTCACTCGTTATACAAAGTTTCAAATCAAAAATCAGTTTTCCTAAGCGACATTATATTTTTAAAAAAATACTGTAAAAATGCAGTGTCACTGTAGCAACAAGCTAAGAGTGCGAATTCTTTTCAATATATTCATAGGTCGTTTGGATCTACATAATGCACATAGTTTCGACTCAAAAGCGATTTATCAATTGGCGGCAAAGATATGCGAAATCGGGACTACAAGAAAAAAATTTGACGACACCGGAACTCAAGTTTATAATAAAATATCTTATAAATCAAATGAATGACAACATAATTCAAGAGAGATAAACCAAAAAAGTGTTTGTCGTCAACTAAATAAATAAAAATGCGTACTGAAGACTTATTCCAGAAGTGATACGAATAAGATCTACAATAGTTTTCTCTAGATTGGGACTAAAAGAAATCTTGGTAATTGTGGAGTTTCTCTCGTAAGCTGATGCTTTTTGAATGTTAGTGTAGGAGAAAATTTTTCATAGATATTACTATTAGGACTTGAAAAATTATAATTTGGAATCAAGTTCTTTTAAAAAAAAAAAGTAATCATTAGATACTTTTGAGATACTCATAATTATTCAAAATGATAAAATAAGTAAGACATGCGAGTACATACTTGTTAGTATAGTAAGAAAGAACGTCAATTTGTTCCTGTTTAGCCATGTCGAATAAAGTGAACAAAAAGTTTTTATTTTTTTATGAGTGGCTCATTCAATAGAATATGACGCGAAGTTCGTGCTTGATAATAAAAAAGATATGATGATGTTATATGCTTCTTTCTATTGTCGAGAAGTTAAAGTATGAGCTTTTATATTATTATTTATCGGTTTTTTTCCTCTTTTCTATAAGTACCATATATAAAAACAAAATCAGAAATAAAAAGAAGTTGGAAAAATAACAATTCTATTTATATATATATAGATATATGTGAATGTATGTATGTATATTCACAAGTAGATATACAACACTTCAACTAGTGTACAAGAGATGATGATGATGTGTTGTTTTTAAGTTAGAGGAAAAAAAAAAGAAAAAGAAGCTTTTTATTTCGTCATTTGAAGTTGACGCACTCAACGATGTAGAAGTGTCTTCTATAATAATGATGATAATGAATATATAAGAAGTGCTTTTCTCGGCTGGTGTAGCGTCTTTTTTTTTTTTTTCTTGTCGTAAAGGATTATTAAATTCATAGAAGAGAAAACCATCGATTCTTGTTTTTTTTTTTTTTTTTTCTAGACTTTCCACCAATCAATATTCAATGAACGGTTAGATTCGATAAATTTCATTGGTAGGATTTATTTCCGAGAATAGAAGAAACTGAACAACAATGTACGGGTATATACAGTGTGATTAACATTCGGCATCATTCACTTATCAATTAAGAAAATTCAATTGAATCTATTCCGATAAAATGGCACATGTCGTAACTAAAAGAAAACTACATTCTAGAGACTTTTATTTAATTATAAATGTCAAATTTTCTAAGAATTCTTTTTTTTCTATTGAGAGTCAGTAAAAATATTATTATTTTTTTTTTTGTAAGTTTGAAATATTTAATAAATTTTCTCATGTTACCTATGTTTGAATTCAATAGAAAACAAGAAATATAATACTTGTATTCTTTTTTCTAGTGAATAGTAAAGAGAATCGATTATTCTATACTTTCGAAAGTCTTGAAGATCGTATTTTTTCTTGAAAAAAACAAAAACAAATCATATCGAAAATCAATGTCAATTCATTTTTTTCCCAAATCTTGAAATATTTCAAAAAAGAAATAAAAATCAACAAAATTTTTGCAAAAGATAATTAATTTCTTATCAATAAAATAAACAATAAAGATTTTACTTATCATCGATAATTTGTTGAGAATTACATATGCAAAAAGAAGCTTGTCTTTTTTTTTTTTTCTTGACGTCATTTTTATCTTTATTAAACAAACACAATGTCTTATTTTAATTGGCACAACATGTTGTTGAGTTTTTTCACTCTCATTTATATATATATATATATGCCTAGCAGTATGTGGCCATTGGGTCTAATTGTTTTTCACAAGAGCTAGTGAAAAATCAGTGCATCGTAAAATTTGATGATGACGTCAACGAAAAGCAAAAACCTGAAAATCATTGACTTATAAAAAATTATGTCGATATCTAATCTTATGCAAGTAACAAATGTTTATAATTGAACAGAAAGCAGCAGCATACATCTAAAAAAAATCTTATAAGATCGGAAGTGAAATTTCCGATAGACCACTAGCCAATCATGAGATGATGATAGAAAGAAAAAGAAATCGTCATCATCTAAACTTGCCCGATATATACACACGCACTATTTTGTCGAGTGGTACTTACTTGAAAAATTCCATAGGCGAATAGCTAATTACAATTTTTATTTATCAATTTTTATTTTTAATGATTAATTATTGAACAAAAAAAACTTGTCATTTCTTTTATTTGTTTGTAAGAAATGAAAACATGTAAGTTTTTCTCTGATCTGTTGGATGCCACTTTTTCGATTTCTCGATCTCCCGTTGTGTATTTAGTATCGATCTAGACACGTGTATATAACAATTACATCACTCTATAGGACAACGAATTTATTTAATAAGTAGATACTTGAATGAATTGCTTTTTTTTTCCTCTATTCTTATATAACAAATGTTCGAATGAATAATCATAGAAAAAAAAAAAAACCTATCTAACTAGCTTCAATTATCACTGTCTTGTCGTTTTTTAATGAAATAACACATATACAATTATGTATATATATATATGTACATTGGCTCATATAGATATAAATCAGATCATCGAGTAAAATATTGCGTTAAAACATCAAACTATCCATATTGTTTGAATATACTTGCATAATCAATTTGTATATGAAAACTGTGAACAACTATATACGAAAATTTTTCAATGCTGATAATAATATAGATTGAGTATATATATATATATATATGAAGTAGCATTAGAAGAAAAACGTATATTGTTGTTTGACTTTTCTTCTTTTTTTTTGCTTTAATTTACTCAGTTGGTTGTGTTTTAAGTGGTTCTTTGTCTTTCGGGTATCATATTCTTTCTTTCTTTTGTGTCTAGTTTTGAAAATGATTGCCATAGGCAATAAAGGTAAAGCAAAAAAAAAAAAAGAAAAATAAAACATTTGTATTTTTTAATGCCATTAAAGAGCAAAATGAACATATTATCAATTATGATTAACACGTGCTAACTATTACGTCAGAATCTTATGATTTATTTGAAAGGTCTTTTTTTTTCTTTATATTCTAAATATTGACACATGTGATGTATGTGAAGTGGTACGACATTTTTTTTCTCTTTTTTATATATTTAGTCGTTGTGCCAACATTTCAACCACTTATTGTCTCTATCCAGCTGCGTCCACTACTTGAAATTGACATTGAGAGAGTAGTTTCGTTTGGTCTTAGATGATGACAACAAGAATGATTGAATTTAACATGTAAAGGATTTATTCATATTCGACATCTGTATTATTCAAAATTAAATTATAATTGATTATTATTTCAATTAAATAAATGATAAGAACTTTTTTTTTCTTCAAATATTGATACTAGTAGCAGATTTAAACGAAAGATAGGTGATCAATTCCATTTACTATAAATCCTAGGAGATTCAGATAGTCTGCATCTGTATAGTGGTGATGGTACAACTTTAATCGATTAAAGGGGAAGAGAGGAATAGGTGTCTAATCAATAAAAAGAGAAATATCTAGATTTAAGTAATTGAATTTGATAGCAAAGATCTCGATCGAATAGTGATTTAACATCTGGAGAGATTCCCCCGCTGCTGCTTCCCACATGAGAAATTCATATTGATGGAAAAAATCTCGGGTTTAGACCCGCAGCTTTCTACTTTCATCTAGTTTTACCATCGAAATAAGTGTTAAACTTTTTTCTACTAGAAGACGATCGTCATTTGTTCATTTCATTGACATCTTTTATGAAAAATTTCCAATAAAATATAGATTCATATTTTTTTTTCAATCCTCGTTTTTTTTTTTTTCTTCTAAAAAAAACCAACTGGCCATATAAACACAATAAGAAGAATTGCACAACAGAAAAAAAAATAGAAGAAGTTTTGTTTTGTTTTTTTCATTTCTTCATCTATAATTATCGTGGTTCATGTTTAAGTAAATGATGATGATGATGTAAATGATGAAGTCGTTGATGTGTTTGTCCTGATATAGGTACTTGAGATTGAAACATGTTTGATTGCATTTGTTGTTGTTGTTGTTGATGATGATTATTATTATTTAAAGTTTGTTGTTGTTGTTGTTGTTGTTGTTGTTCATCACCACTATCACTACAATTCGTTCCAGATTTTTCTTTTGTTGCTTTTTTTGTTTTATATCGATGATTTTGAAACCAAATTTTAACTTGTGTTGATGTTAAACTTAATGAATGTGCTAATTGATCACGATCTTGTGAATTTAAATAACGATTTTTATCAAAACGTTTTTCAAGTTCCATAACTTGTTGTTGACTAAATAGAACACGTCGTTTACGTTTTGGTGCAAATGCAAATGGATGATATGGTGATTTTAATGGATCACCAATAGCTGTTCCTGATGGATACATATCATATTGTGATGATGTTTGACCAGTTAATAAACGTGACACTATTATACAATAAAATAATAATTTTAATAAAAATCAAAATAAAAAAAAAGATTTACTTGCAAATCTTGGATCCGTACAATGTGTTGGTTGATACCATGAATTTGTAATTGGTGTTGTTGTTGATGATGATGGATTTGTATTTATTGGTTGTTCTGTTTGTTGACAAAAATAATCTGAATAATTTCTAGCTTGACTTGAAAAATATGATGTAGCTGCATCTGAATAAAATTGATATGGTACACCAGTTGTTGAAAAATGACTTGCAAATGAATTTTGATCAAATGTTGAAAAAAATGGATCATATGTTGTTGAAGAATTTTCAGTTGATATTGGTAATGGTGTTGATCGTGATGGTGATGAATGATAGGATGACATAATAAGAAAGTTTTTTTTTCCTGAAACATCATGATGAGAATTTTTCTTTTTTTTTTTTTTTTTTTTTGGGATTGAATATGATCAAATGATTTTATTAGAAGTATGAATAAAAATGAGAAGAGATGAGGAGAAGAAGAAGAAGAAAAAAGAATAAAGAATTGGCCACTTACCGTATTCGTATGAGGCCGCACAGGATGAGAGATGCTCTGAGAAGGCTCTCAGAAAGCTTTCGAGATCGATTGAAGAGGTTCGACTCCACTCACAACCCAGACAAATATGTGCGTATGTATATGTGTTTCTTGTTCATTCTCACTCCTTTTTCTTTTTTTTTTTCGCATATACAAAAGAAGCCTCTTGTTTCTCTTCTTTTTTTTTTTTGTACTCTCACTATCGTTCTTATGTTTTCTATTGGTTGAAAAGAGAATTTACGTTTTATTGGTTAATAAGAAAAAGAGGAACGCAAAAAAAAAAAAAATATGTATATAACTGAGAACGAGAGAGAAAATAGAATACTTATCATAGATTGTAAATCAACAAAACACATTGGTGACAATTAATCTTCTCATTTGATTGATTATTGCTGAGAGAGAAAAACACTTGAATTAAAAATCATAAAAAAATAAAATTAATTTTTATATAGAATATTTTTTTGTTCTTTTATATAATCATTTTTTTCTTGAAATAACACATGAAAATATTTTATATTTTTTAAAGAGAAATTTTAATTATACGTTTAGAATCTTTCTGACTTTTGCTTGTTTAAAACAAAAAAAAAAGAAAGAAAGAAAGAAAGCTTTATTACAGATATAGAATAGCTCGAGGACATATTTCAATCGGTCTTTTTGTTTCTATAGTGATATACCACTCGGATTTCCTTGCTATTTTGCTTTTTAAACAATATAGACATAATGGAAATAAACGGAAAAGGTATTGTTGAATGTTTATGCTAGGATGATATTGTGCTTCATAATAGATTTGAATTCAAAAGTATATATATATTTATTTTTTTTTGCTTTCAATATTGATATTTTTAACCATCTTTATTTAAATGAAAAGAATATGATGTTCATACGAAAAACAAATACTTGAATAGAAAAGTAAAGAGCACTCAGCTATATCAATATGCCTAGTCTGATCGAAAATATTATATGTACTCGACTAGGCATTTTTATATTCGATGAAAGAGACAAAAAAAAAAAAAAGATTCGTTTTTTTTTCTTCTGTACACAGCCGTAAAACGACAAACTACTCATCGTTTTATTGATGGCGTATATATATATTCTATAGATCAAACGATATTTGAGTGTCAAAAAAAAAAAATTAATCAAAACAATTTGTTTCTATTACGTTGGTTTAATATATTAGTTTGTTTATTAAATTAATGGAATTCTTCTAAATACATTTCATTTTAAACGACGCCATTTATGACTTTTCATTTGTTTTTTTTTTACTTCAATTAACTTCGTAGATGTTTTTTTCCTACACAATGAAAAGTATGTAATCAATAAAAAAATAAATATATGATATCTTGAAAAAGTTTATTTTGAAATAATCTTTCATATAAAATTATCCACTAATATCATTATGAATTGATGTTGTTAGGAATTCTAGAGCATTTACTGAATTGAAATTACTTTGACACTTTCGAGGACGTTCCGAGTGAGGGAATGGGGTCACCCCAATCTCCGAAAATTGGGTTCTAGAAAATGCACACTTTCTTCCAATTTTGACCATTTCGGAACACTTGTTCGTATTAAAATTTGATTTTAAACTATGTTAATTTGTTGTATTTTGACTTTTCTTTTAGATATAAGATTAAATTTTTGAATCAAGTTTTATTATTTTATAACAATATTCAACGTCTTTTTATGTGCAGAAGAGTATTTCAATTTTGTCATTCAATTAGAAAAATAAATCAAAATTAGAACTTGAAATTCTGTATCCATTAATATAAAACGAATGGTTTTTTTAAAATATACAAGTTTAGAGAACATTACCAAAGAAAAGTCTGATTTCTTACTTGAAAAAATAATTTATTACAAATATTAAAACATAACTGATTTTATTTTTAAAAATATATATATATTACAAAGTTCTACGAAAATCTACAGGATGTCTTAAAAATTCGTGTAGATTGTTTACACGAATATTTTTTATACAATTCAAACAATTCATTGCTTTTTGTTTTTAAAAGTAATATGATAGTATATTCTTTTAAGTCTTATCATCATTTTCGAAATGTTTTTATTTGTCTTATATACATCAGTTTTTATATTATATCTATCGATAAATCATTTAAATGAAAAAAGACTTTTACATTTTTTAATATTGATATCAAAGTGAAATCATTTCAATTTGATTTTGTAAAATTATTCGACAAATTATACCTCGTATGGCTCCACATTGGAAGATATTCAAACTGCTGTTGTTCATAGAATGAAGCAAGTTATTGCAACAACTTGAACACTCAATAGTGGCACATTTTCATAATCATCATGAACTTTTGTCTATAGTATATACAGCTAGTTAA
>CAJNOL010000960.1:0-74378 GCA_905250125.1 Rotaria sordida | reverse complement strand
CGATATTACAAAATTTTTATAATCCTCACTATTTAGTATCAATAAACCCCATTTTTGACGAGCGTTCATTTGATATAAAATTCATTGTCTTCTATTCGCAATCATAGCATTACCCCCCTGGAATAATATTTTTACCCACCTGGTAAAGAGCTATTTTTGCTCCTTGTTTGGTGCATATCTCGGTTAAACATCGTGCCATAAGGCTGAAAATTTGACCATAGCCATGTCTCACCAGCCCCAACATATTCTGAAATTTTCATGTCATTTGAATGTTCCTGGACTGAGATCGATTTTTGAGGGGGGTGGCCTTAACAAGTACAAATATTTGTCTAAAAATATATCGAACGAAATTTTAAAGAATATATTATAATATTATTTAAAAAGTTTGTTAGTACAGTTCCTTTGGAGCTGAAATATGGAACTCACATATATACTTAAACCTTAATATTCTAATGCATTATATGTAAACTGAAAAATTTCGTGTACCTTGTAGTTGTTTGCATTGATAATCAATGATAAGAGCGACACTTTGTTATTTATTTCTACATTTAAAACAAAAATTATTTTTTTTTGTTTAAAAACGTCCTATTTTTCTTTTGCGTTGTTGCTATTCGCTCATTATCTTTCTTTTTTTTTTAATTCGTTTTTCGTAATTCAATATTCTTATTATTTTGAATTAATTGGCAAATAAATCTATTTGACATATCCATGATATCTACAGAAGATCTTATGCACTATTATATATATATTAATCAACTCACAAACAATAATGTTGATTATATTTCAAAATTATAATTTGATCAATTTTTCAAAAAAAAAACTAGAAAGTCTGACGCCTGTTATTCTTAATTGCTAAGGTCTGTAAGGGGAGGGGAGAGCCGCAAAAACTTGAACTTAAAACTTATACTCATTAATTTTTTTCGAAAATATATAATAAATCGTTCGAATTGTTTAACAGTTATTCGAGTAAACTTTTCGTGCTCTTCTTTATTATCAATCATGTTCGATAGAATAGAGCAATACAAGGAGATTTGCTTTCATTCTTTTCGAAATAGTGCTGAGAGTGAATCTATTTCTGTATAAAATTCGCTTGTTTTTTTCTTCTTCTTTGCTTTGTATTATTAAAGTCAATCCATTTAATAACATATAGAATACGTTATAGTTGATTTTTTTTTATTATTGTGATGAATATAATTTCAATAAAAGAAAAAAAACATATTTATTCTATTCATTGATTTAAAAGCTTCTGTTTGAAAAAAAAAATAATATTATGAGAATAAAAAACAGATGTTTTACATGATATAATATCGGATGAGAAAAAGGTAGGCGAATATTCTATATAAAAAAAATCAAAATAAAACGACCATCATTTTTGTGATTTTACAAGAATATAGCCATGTTGAAATCGGTTGTCTGCCTATGTATCTTCGCTTTAATATCAGTCAATGCCGTTCGATTCGAAGTTAGTTATATAATTAATTCAATTAAATCTTAATTTATTTTCTATTAGCTCAATGATAAGGCTCGTGAATATTTAGCTAAAGTTAAATGGGCTGATTTACCACAATCAGTTCGATTATCATTAACTAGTAATTCAGGACGTACTGCTAATGTTGCTTCGTAAGTTATTAAAAAGTTTTTGTTTTTTTCTTTCTGAAATTTGGTTCTTTTTTTTTCTTAAAGACATTGGTGTTGTATTAACGAACAGCCAGTTACAACCGTAACACAAACAAAAGTTGAGCATGCTACACATACTGTAGCTACAAAGACAAAAGTATTATCAGAAAAGATTTTAATAATTAAATAGATTAAATTTTATATAGGTTGGCTATGTGGATTGTGGTTTTATGGGTATGATGAAATGCAGTCACTATGTTACAAATTTCCGGTTTGTTGTTTATATTTTTATTTTATAAATGATATTCGACGATGTTATTTTTATTTTATCCTTTAGACCAGAGATATATACATATATACAAACATTTCAAGTTCCTAATATGGCTGCATGTAATAGTCATGAAGTGAAATGTTGCGCTAACCATATACTGGTATAATTGAAAAAAAAAAAATTTTATTAGCTGTTGTTTTTTTTTTCTTAATATTAATATTTATTTTTAGATTGCTGAAAATTGTCATTCAATGGATAGTTTGGTTGCGAATCAAGACTTATTTCAATTTTTAAGTGGTATTGGTTTGCTTACATTACCTAATGTTGGAAAATAAATGATTGTTTAACCTAAAGAAAAATAAATATGTTGATTCGATTGATGAAAATAATCGAATACGGATTAAAAAAAAAACAAGAAGTGCTTAAAACAAATGTGGGAATAATACATAGTATAATGTTAAACTACTTTTTTGTTTTTATTTTTCTGACTCAGAAAAATCATTTTAATTATAGAAAGATTAATTTATCTGATAATTATGCACAAAGAGAAAAAGTATTGCTCAAATTGAATTCATTCTCCATGAGGATCTTCGTGTAGATCTCGAGTATTTTGATACATGATAAATGGAATCGGTCTAGGTTGTTGATGATACGTATTAATTTAAGTAGGTCAAATCTATACATGTGTGGATCCAAGTTTTTCGGTTCCAGTGGTTAGGACTGATTTCACATATCTACTCAGATGCAACAGTTACTGAATAAACAACATGATTAGCAACTGAAATTAGATGACACATGGACTAAGTCCATGGTGCGAAGCATATTCTCAAACTGTGCTTAATGTTTATGAGGTTATAAAACTTTCAATTTGGTTAAAATGTTAAATTTAGAGGAAAAAAAACATATTTGTATATCGTACAAAGTGAGAACGAAGCACATTTCACAATATACGTAGGTCTGACCAAAAGTTCTAAGAATATTAAATAGTAATGGAAAAATAATGAGATATTTTCAATTTTATTTTATCAAATACTGAGCATAGTTGCCATGATTATTTATGTCCAGGTCAATCCTTTCTAACAATTTATTAAAAGTTTTTTTGACCTCTTTTTCTAAAAAAATTTTAGCTACCTTGGACACCATATGAGCTAATCATGTTTCATTTATTTAATCACTTAAACTATATTCGATAGAATTAGTTAGCCAAAAATTATATAGTATCAGGCCTGGCGAATATGTTTGGTATGACATTATATTGATGTCTTCTTCTGTCATAGAATTAATAACATTAGATGATTATGAAGTAAACGACGATCGTCAAGCAATTTTGTACATTTTGAATCTAATGTCCATTTTTTTTTCCATATTTCATTAACAAAAGGCTTCGGACAATTTTCAATATAATAATTGTGATCTACAGTCTTGACTTTATCTACGCTCAGGTTTATTTGATTTAAAGAATATACTAAACAAAGTTTTGGTTAAAATCTGTTTTCATGAACAACAATCTGTGATAATTCATCTTCAATAAGCCAGTTAGCATTAGAAGACTTATGACTAACTGATATGATCGAACAAAATTCCATTAAATTTTTAAAACAAACGAAATATAATTAGCTCATGTGGTACCAAAGGTAGCTAAAATTTTTTTAGAAAAAGTGGTCAAAAAAACTTTTAATAAATTGTTAGAAAGGATTGACCCGGACATAAATAATCATGGCGACTATGCTCAGTATTTGATAAAATAAAATTGAAAATATCTCATTATTTTTCCATTACTATTTAATATTCTTAGAACTTTTGGTCAGACCTACGTACATCAAAATCAGTTATTAGGAAACAAATCGAGTTTTGTACTAATTGAAAACTAATACATATTGTATCAAAGACCCATGAAAAGATGAGATGGAATAATGCTGTTTTCCTGTCTCCATGGATTTCAAATTTCTGTATCGAAATTGAGTCAAGAATAGTTTCTGTCCTAGTGAACTACTCATTAAATAAGTACTCGTTCTAAAGTCTGAGTTTTATGACATCTATTTTATTTAGATATAAAATTAAATAACAAAAAATATAGACAAACATAATGAATAATTAGGAAAAATAATAAAGATGAGAACTATAACTATCATTTTATCTTTACATTTACAACAAAATAAAAAGGACTAGAAAAAATCTTTATCTTTAAAGAAGAAAATGAAACATTTATTTAAACGATCAAAGAAAAGAATAAAATTTTCATATGAGTAATGATTTCTGTCCTAAAATTCTCTATTCATTGTGTATTTTTGTGGTAATAAATTTTCATGTTTTGAAAGAAATAGAAAAATAAGATGTTGTACAAAGTCTAGAGGTCTGGAATTTTTTACATAATCCTATATATGCTTATACATTATAACAGAATACTTGATCTCAATATTCAGCTTTTAGAAGGGCCGAACGAAAAAAGTTGTAGTATCCTATGCGGATGTGGATTCAATTGTCCACTTAAACGAGACTCACCCTCACATCCACATGACATTTATATTAAATTCAATCGTTTTTCATAATAATCCAACAGCAGTTTATTTTCGTTGTTATGTTGACGACAGTCTATGGAGGAAAAGAAGAACACTGATTGCTAAGTTGTCTATAATGTAATAGCGTAATCACAAAAAAAAAATTCCTTAGGGACTCAGTCGACACTTGACTATGTCTGCAGAGGAGATGAAGATCCTCTGGTGATGTATCTAGAATAGACTCAAAACCTTCTAGAGGATAGTGGTTGAGTCAATTCTAGCTCGTGCTTGTTTACGCTACTACGGTAATGATGCCTTAGATATATTCACGACGAAGGATGTCCAAATTTCTCTCCCTATACTTTATAAACTTTTGATATTATACAGTACGAAATGAACTTTTATAAAATTGATTCATAATAGAATTGAATGTTGCATTGATTTTTTTTATCAGAATCTTAGATATAAAAAGAGATTAGTTCAAATGAACTTGACGATTCCATAGTTCAAAATCATAGTGATAAAGATCGTCATACTAAATTATATAAAATCTTTATAAAAAAAAAAATGAAATTCACATCGAAGAGATCATTTATGATCAGATTTGACCTAGCTTATCGATTTTATTGCATTGATTATTTTAGTAAAAAGTCTCTTATCTCTACTCCAATCAAGTATTTGACAGAATATTCTCAAAATTTGAAGTTTTTATAATGCTCATTCTGTATTATTCAATGAATTTAATCCATTTTCTAACCTATTATGAAAATCGAATGAATGTATCAAATATATCATAATTTATATTATCTTTGTATTGATTTTATAATTGGAAGATTTTTCTACTAATTTTCTTAAAATATATTCAATATTATATTTGTTGATCAAATATCTATTCAACCATATAAAATAAATCATAGTCATATCTTGTTTATCAATCATTTCATTAATTGATCTAAACATTTTCATAATTTCAATAATGATATTATTGAATATATTTCATATAAATTTTATAATCTATATTTTAAACAGCAAAATAATTTCATTTTCTTCGTCAATCGATCATGAAATAATATCATATAATAATTGCAGATCCTTCGAAAAAAAAAATGTCTATTTTTGACTGCAAGATAACATCTTAAAAAAATTAAAAGTCATCTATTCTTGATCAGTTCGATGTTCTCTATCCAGTCATGTATAAATAACTAAAACAACATCTATTCAAATTTTCAAGTAGCGGCACCTTACTTACATTGCATTACCTTCATCGTAGCGCTGTTGTCATCAAAGGTGCATAGTAAAATATGTTTGATTCTCGACGGTTGCGCTCTCTCTCTCTCTCTATTTATTAGTGTGTACCTTTTTTGTCGACTGTGCATGTTCTGTCGTGCCTGACTATTTAACTAGCTTGAAAAAAAGGAGTAGCGGAAAATTGGGATTTTGCATAATTGAGAGTTTTTCAGATCTATTTTTAAACTGTATGATATTCTATTTGAATCGATTGAATTGTATGACATACATATTAAAAACCATCGTACGTATTGGAATTTACGCAGTATATTCATTCAGGTGTCAAAAATAAACATAAAGGCAAAAAAAAACCTGTTTTTTTTTGGTCTTTATGATTGTTTAAGTGAATACCTGAATGAATATACTGCGCAAATTGTAATATATATGATGATTTTTAATATGTATGTCATACAATTCAATCGATTCAAATAGAATATCATAGAGTTTAAAAATAGATCTGAAACACACTCGATTATTCACAAAAAAAAGTAAATTGTGCACAGTTCCTTATTTTGGCCAGATGAATAATCAGGTTCGATAAAGTACGTGCGCAATTTGTATCAAACACATATATCTATAAATACCTAGAGAGTAACCATCAAGAACTACACACATTTTTACTTTTGATCTTTGTTGATTACCGACGATACAATGAAATCCATGCAATTTATTTGCAGTGCACTCGTGATGATCATTATTGGCTTTGTCCAATTCAGTGCTAGTGCACCAACAGACCCAACAAGTAAGTAAGACGTTTGATTTTCGCTATTGTTTGACATTTCAAAAAGTAATTTTTATGAATTTATACGGTAATAGCCATATGATACTGGTCTTAGAAAAAAAGAGAAGCTTGTGAATATTAAAATATCAATGGAGACAAACAATAAAGAGAAAGTTATTTTGTAAGTTTACAAAATAAACTATTCTATATATGTATGTCACTTTAAATGGTATTGAGAGCTACTACTCCCGAATTTTCTTCTTTTTTGATCGTATGAAACTTTGATGATAATCCTTTCTAATCATGGTTATTATCTACAAAAAATTTTGAGTTTGATCGGTCCGTAAGAAATCCATATCGATTTCTGAGATGGTTGGAGAAGCTTAAGCATGGAGAACATCAGAAATCAATTCTATCGATCTGTCAATATTACAGATCTTGACAGTTCATCTTTTTGTTTTGAATAGTCATTTCACAAGTATATTATTCGTATTATACATCGCAATTGACTATCAATAGTCCAACGTATACTCGTTCCGGCGCTTCATCAAATTCAACCTACTACGAGGCAATTCGGGTGTTCATATATACATCGGGCGTTTACACTTTCAAGAGTCAGAGTAATATCGATCTTTATGGTTATCTCTACCAGAACTATTTCGATCCATCCAATTCGTCTTTGAATGTACGTACACGAGATGATGATACCGGTGGCTATAATCAGTTTCAATTCAGTATTTATCTCGAAGCTAATGCTATATACATTTTGGTTGTCACGACGTACAGTCCACTTGTGATGGGAGCGTTCTCGGTTAATGTATCCGGTCCAACTGGTGTTGCTTTCCAGTCCGTGACTACCGCGATAACAACCACAACGACGGGTGAGTAGAACAGCGTTCTAACCGATTTGACCACTATTTATGGCATGAGTTTCCATAAGCTTCTATGCCAAATAATATTTTCAAAGTTTATAATTGATCCTCTCTCCGAGTGCCAAGAATATTATAAAAATTTGATGAGAATAGCTCGAGCAGAATTTTTGACAATCTATTTGTTGTTTCGATTATTTTGACATCGATATATTCTTAACGGAGATTTATCTCTCTATTATCTTGAATTTTCAGCGTAAATCAAGTCTGTATTCATGATCAATATCGAATTTTGAATAGAATGAAATGTCATACATGTTATTAAGATGGAAAATTATCATCTATGCAGAATGCATGTTGACTTAAGTAAGTTCGAAAAATTCTTTTCTTATGAGACTTAGAATTTGCTGTTGATCATGAATATCTGCTTGATTTTGTCTAAGATAGTGGAATAAATGAGACAAGGACAAAGCAGATCTTTGTCTAAATAGATTAATGCTAAAATTTTGTCAATAACAATTAATAGATCTATCAATATTTTGATCATCATTTTCTTCATTCTCTAAAATAATGTCTCACTGTTTATTAGAATACGTCATGCACTAGCTAGCATTGTGTTTGAAATTGATCCTATGTTAATCTGAATCATGAGGGCTATTGTTCTAGTTTGACAAGATATTGAAAACTCTTCAAATATTTTGATATTCAAACAATTCAACTTTGCCCTGACAAATTACTGCTATTTGAAGTTAACAAAAAAAAAATGAAAATTCGATCAAAAAATATTATCGGACTTGCGTTCGATTGTAGAAAATGCATTTTGGACTCGTTTTTTTTTTGTCAGATCAGTTCAATGTTTTCTATTTACTTTTTCCTTCAATATTTGTAGCATCAACATGTTCTTCGTCTGCTATTATTTCATGCTATTTAAGTACATTAACAAACAATAGTTCAACATATAATCGTCCAAACAGTCCAGTATCAAACTACTACTACTACTACAAGACAATTCAGGTGACCATGCCTACTACAGGCTGTTACACTTTCATCAGTAGCAGCAATATCGATCTTTATGGCTGTCTCTATCAGAACAATTTTGAACCATCCAATCCGTCTGGGTATTTACTTGCACAAAATGATGATAGCGGTGGCAATCATCAGTTTCAATTCACAGATAATTTCCAGGCTAATAATACATACATTTTGGTTGTCACGACGTACAGTCCACTTGTGATGGGAGAATTCTCGATTTGTGTAACTGGTCCAGATCGTGTTAGTTTTCCTAGTAATGTGCCAACAATTATCAACACAAACAAGATCTCAAACAAGAAGTGAATATTTCAGAAAGAATCTCTAAAAAAACAAATTGTTATCTTTTCTACTTTTTCAATGTATTTATTCTTTTGACTTTTATTTACAAAATACTTTTACATTATAATAATTATCATTTCTATTTCTTTCTTTATCTATTTCTCTGTCTTTCATCGAACTTGAATTTAGAAAAATACTAAAATGTATTTTAATTTGATAGGTTCAAAATTACCAAAAATAAATTAACACGAAGGAAGAATAGCAACTATACACAGATAGAAAAAAGTGAGGATGAGATTCACAGATTCCTTCGACCGAAATGGAGTCCGCGTGTAGGTCTTCTCCTCAATGTCAACCACACCCATACTCTTCGTTACTCACCTTTTTTGTATCGATTTCGATCAAGAAAATCAAAATAATTGAAAAAAGGATTCACATTCTCCTTACCAAAAAATAATCTACCTTACCTGTCTTTACCAACTGGTTGGGCCCCTTATGACTTCTCGATATCAATTTTTGAATTGAAGCACAAGTATTTTCTCACTTCACTATTTCAGAGTCTTAAGATTCACTCGCTTGATATTTAAAAGAACACTTCATTAATCGCTTGCACAGTCGATTTTCTTATTTTAACAAATCACACATATCACTTTCGATTATCATAAAGAATTTCG
Organism: Rotaria sordida; assembly: GCA_905250125.1. NCBI lineage: Eukaryota > Metazoa > Rotifera > Eurotatoria > Philodinida > Philodinidae > Rotaria > Rotaria sordida. Next base: position 65,130 of record CAJNOL010000960.1, on the reverse strand, counting down.
TTTTTGTCTTGAGATACACATGCTACAAACATCTGAGATTTTTCTTGCATGGTTTTATCCAAATTTCGAAGAGATACTAGAGACTCAAAGATTTGAATCATCGAACTATGATCTATGAATCATAACCAAGCTCTGTGCATTATTTGGTCATTGATTTTCATATACATTCTATTCAATAGAATAATTATACGTCCTTCAAGCAAAAAATAATTTCACAGATGAATTGCAAATAAAAAGAAAGTTATTGAAATGCAATGAATCAATACGAATTTTTTTCAATAGTTTACACACACTTATATTTTGTCATTCGGTGCACTTGAAGAATCATTTGAATAGGTATTCTAACTCTTTCGCTTATATTTCTCATAATGGAAGAAAAACTATCGTATCTTCGTCTTGAGGGCGTGGGATGTGGATGTGGGTGTGAGTGTGAGTAAAAGAAAGATCTATACCCACACCCACCCTTGTACTGAAAGCCATTCTAATATCAAATCTTCTTTCTCAACGAAGGGAATGCATTCATTGCTTAAGATAAATCGATAAATGATATAATAGAGATTTGCGAAATATAATCTAAAATCAACGATGGATCTTCTAGTTATTTCGAAAGACGATTAATTTGTACAAATCTGTTTGACATGATTATTTTTCGTTGTGAAATCTAAAGATACATTTTTCGAAACATAGATACAATTCGATCTTATATATAGTATTAATAATTGTCGTTCGTTCTGAAGATTGCCGAATTTGTATAAAAAGTTTCATAAGACAACTGAAGAAATTTCTCGAAATACATTCATTTTGTCTTTCAAGTTTCCTACTGCTCCTGAATCATCTTATACAAACATAAATTGAATAATTATCATACTTTTCTTTGATTATTACTCACAGTCGAATAAAGATTTTTATGCAAGACAAGTTTTATGATAGGCGATATGAGTAACTATTTATTTTACATATATATATATATATATACCAGTCATGATCGAAGCAAATCACTTTAACATCTTTCATTCTCTGTTTGAAGAAGGTCAAGTAATACTAATAATATTGGTTAGTATGGCTTCTGAATATCACAATGATCAAACAAAATTGATTAATCTTTCCACTGAAACTAATCAATCAGTATACAAGCAACAATTCACTATTCATTTAGACGAATTGAAGAAATGTATACGAAATGGACAATTTCAACAGGCTATCAACGAAGTGGATGTACTACAACAGATTAATCATAAACTTATTTGCGATTCATCGTAGTCACTTTTTTTTTCCTGATAGTAATAATCAATAATAAACAAGATAAAAACTATATAACTGAACGTGTGTATGCCTGATTCAGTACATTTTCGATATATAATTATGTTATGAATAATAGATTCGGCTCGAATTCTCTTTCTTTCTAGCATTCTTTTTTTTTTGTTCTTGCAATCGTAAATGTGCATGACGTAAAATAGGATGGAATTGACATTTTTTTTTCAACCACGATTACTCAATAAGAGACATATTTCCATTAGTTAATGTCAGGTTTTCACGTACGGCTACTCATTCTGTTTAATTTTACCTGGTCAAATTTGTGACAGATGAACAAAAACATATAACGCGCATTTCAATAAAAAAAAATCTTAAAAATCGTTTATGTACATCTCAATGAACTTCCGAACGTAGTTATCTGCAAGACGACCGACCAAATACATGAAATGCATAAACGTTATCACAATATTTTGGTTTATTTAGCAGGCTCTATTGAGCAATTGAAACGGTTTTTTCGACCCTGAGTCTATTCGCCGAATTTTCGTTTATGAAAAAGATGTCACCGACTTGACTCTGGAAGACACGATAGAAATCTGTAGGAATGAAAAGACGACATTGGATTCCTTTTTTTTCGCTGGATCCATAGAGTACTATAAGCAAGAATGTGATCAATGTTATCAAACAGAACCTGCTTTATGTAATCGATGAATTGAAGATGTTTGATCAACTTCTCGAACAATTGAAAGTTATATCGGCTAAATTTGATGAATACGCCTGTTGTTCAATAGTAAACGACGCATTATATAATAAAGAATTGCGCTTTTATCTCAATCTGACATTGCTCTTCTATATAATTGAAACAAATTCTTCCTTCTTTATTCATACTAGTGCACCTTGAAATCAATCAATGAATATATCGAATGACAATTCTCTTTCGCTTATTCTTCTCTGCAAGTCCGAGTTTGAATTCATCCATTAGTGCTCATTCCAAAAAAAAGAAACTAGATGAAACCAATATAATCAAAGAAAGGCGCTAGTTATCGTCAACATCACTATTTATTTTCATTCTCCTTCGAACTTTTGGAAAAATTATTCGAAATGTTTCATAGAGATGACGTTAAAGCACTGCTCACAATTGTGTTGCTTACAATATTGAATCGCCTAATCATCCGTTATGATGTTCCACTGTTGGGTTGATTTTCATTTTCGGCATTGTAGAACCTTACCGTTTCGTTCAAAATCTCTCATAAAAAGGAAATATCTTTTCTGTTCGTCCTTCAGCTTTTACGCGCGTTTTTTCATCCAAAGCTAAGCTTTTCTAAGATTTGGACCTCATATTCGTAATTAGCATCAAATTTTAGTTTAGAAAGTGTATTTTAATGGAATTCAAGCAAAATAGTTTTTTCACTGTTCCGATGGTCTACCGATGCCCTTGAATTTTCTGTAAAAAAAAATGAAATTGAGATCCTTCAAAAAGTAAGACGTCTACAATGCTCAGAATTTGACACTAATTCTGTATAAGTGACTTTTATTCAGTTTCGTAATGAACCGAGATCATTGCTCATCCGCTTTCGTCTTTTGTACGACAAAATTTGACAGAATTGTAGGCAAAATATTTGAAAAATCGCTTTAAAAATTTCTAAGTTTCATTATATTTCGATTGTTTGATTTTCTGAATGTAGAAAATTATGTTTTAAACCTCAACACGATGCAAATAGGGAAATAAGAAAAAAAAACTTTCTCTTCTATTAGGTAGGGATCACAAGATAGCGATTTCAGGATCTAACATCTTAACTGCATGACATGGAAAACAATGCTCACTTCAGATATTGATTTAGAATGGCTAAGTTCTACATAAACTATTGTATATTGAATCTATCGACAGTGCGAATAGAAAAGCTTTCCAATCACCGTGTATGGAGATCTCTATGTATCGATTCCAATAATACCGAACTTGCTACGTCAACTATGTACCGAAAGTTCGATTTCAAACATCAATACAGCATGATCGACTTGTACAAAATATTGTATCTTCAACTCAACAACGGTATGAATATAAATAAAAAAAGTTTTCTATTGTCATATGTGGAGGCCTCTGTCTATCGATTTGATGAGATAACATCTTAAGTGTACTATGTGACAAAATTCTAACCTCGGATATCGATGCAAAATGGTCAACTTGTATAGATTACTATAGAAAATACATTGACATCGAATCGAAAAACAAAAAAAACTTTTATTATCATAGATGGACACAGCTGTAGATTGATTTTCAGAGAAAGCGGAGTGTGGGTCTGGTTAAAAAGAACGGAGAGACCTACACCCGCCCATACCCATGCTCTCGTATGAATGAAAAAATATTCACTATATTTCTATACAGTGCAAGAGTGATGAATGCTATAAACTATATTGTATAATTTCGAAATGCTTTTATTTGATTGAGAAAATAGCAAAAGTAGTACATCGAAATCATTCTAATTTCTGTCGTGAAATTCTTGAGACAAAATGTATACGTATTGTCCAGCAAGACTGAGTTATAGAAATGTGTTACTGCTCAGATCTCGGAGTGAAAAACATTTAGTTGGCACTGTAAACGTTTATCCGATGCTAACGAAAGCAGAAACCGATTTTTTTTCTCACCTAATACATGAATGAGTCATTCTTATGTAGTCACTGATATAGACACAAGAAAGAGAAACGATAAAAAACAATCTCATATGATCTTATCATCTCAAATATTTACGTTTGATTTCAGACACATGCGTGCTTTATAAAGTAACAACAACAACAACAGAAGAAATATGTTGTTGCTGACGATCATTTTTGTTCTGCTATTTCTAATAATCGTGTATGTTTATCTCAAAAGTGTTTACTTCACCTTACGTGGATCATTACCTGGTATGGCACCACAATTTCTCTTTGGAAATTTATTACAAACTGGTGTCATCTGGCGAGGCGAACCACTGCCTAATGTACTACGACAGTTTCAAGATAAATTCGGTGATGTCTTTCAATTTTGGTTTGGTCCAGCTCGTATGGTTGTTGTGAGTTGTCTCGAAGATGTACAACATATTTTTTCCCATCGACATATATACGAGCAAGCAGACGTATTTGATGAAAAAATGAAGTCTATCGTGCCGAATTCAATCTTTTGTCTCACAGGTTAGACACAAAGTGGTCATCTGCTTGAAGTCATGACATACAAAAACTATTCTATTTAGGATCCAAATATAAGCGTCACACAACTATTACCCATCCATTATTTCGTCGTGGTAAAATTGTCAACCATTTGGATACAATAATAAATTGTACAGATAAATTGTTGACTCGTTGGCGAACGAACAACAACGATCCAAATTATATTCATTTAAATATGTTTGAACAACTGCAACAGTTAGTTCTTGAGACATTTAGTCTTATTTTCTTTGATTATTCTCTCCAAACAATGGATAATCAAGGAGATAGGAATAGGAATGAATTTGCTCATGCAATATATACGGTTTTGAACACGATTATAACAGTAATAAAAATGCCAACATTCATCGGTCGTCTATACTTGTTACTTAATCTCAAATATCGACGATCACGTGACCTTGTTAATCAGCACTTATATCGTATGATTGAACAAGAGTTGCAAGAGACACCAATGATGAGAGCTGAACGTAAGAAACTAAGTTTGATTGCATCATTAATCGCTTCATTACAACAAGATGAAAAACTTGAAGCATCAAAGACTGAAGAAGACAAAAAAGGTGAGTCTAGTACATCGTTCAGAAATCTTCTTTTTGTAAAAATCATAGATAGGACGAGTAAAAGCACGACAAGTAAAAGTTCAGTGCTTATACTTGCTAATACAAGCACAAATATTTGTCTTTAAGTACAAGTTCTTATATCTTTCTAAGTTTTATGTCAAAGATAAACTGAGAAATCCTTGCAGGGTGGTGTATGGGTGTGAATATTGATGTTTTCTTCTTCCATACCCACATCCACACCTCTTGTTAAAAAACGCTTTTCTACTGATTTTCTCTTGAATTTCTAGGACTTTCCCGTGCTGAAGTACTGGATGAAATGCTGTCATTTCTCATAGCAGGTTATTCGACAACAACAGCTGCACTGACCTGGTTCATTCATTTAATGAGCATACATCCTGAAGTGCAGAACAAAGTCAAGAAAGAATTGGCTCAGTATAATATGCAATCACTCTCCGTCGAACAACTCGATTCCTTCACCTATTTGGATTGTGTTCTTCGTGAAATGTTTCGCTTTGTTCCACCTGGTTTCGGCACGTTACGTACACTTACTGTCGATGATCGATTGCCATCAACTGGAGCTGAATTGAGAAAAGGCGATCTTGTGCTCATTGGCATACATAACATGGGACGGGATAGACGTTATTGGTCAGGACCAGTTGATCCTGACCAGTTTTATCCTGAACGATTTTTAGTGGAAGGTAACGATGCCAATAATAACAAAGCAGCATCGATTTCATTTGGTGGTGGTCATCGTCAATGTATTGGTCAAGATTTGGCTCGATTTGAAGTGAAGGCTATTTGTGCTCGACTGATGCAACGTGTGACATTCGGTGATGGTGGACCGGAAGTCAATTCCGGTGAATATGCCGGCGATGAAGGAGATGCAGTCACACCAAAACGCATGGGTGTCACAATCACATTCGACCCTGATTATAGCACATAGAAAGTATTTGTGCAGTTTCGCTTCAATTTTATATTTCAATATATGCAGACAAAATAAAGCTAAAGCGTATTTCTGAATTTCATTAAACAAAAAATGAAAATAGAGCAAAATATTACTGTTAATCAGTGATATTACTGAAAAGTGAATCTTCAGATCAGTTTCTTGAGATAGTTCTCGAAGGAATTGGCCATGCATTTGTGTTGCATGCTGCCAAGCAGAGCTGCACCAGATAGTTATTTATTCAATACCTGTACTGCTTGTTTCAGTGCGCGCCATAGTATGCAGATATTTCGCATGAGTTACTCAGTTTTTCGTGAAAATTTTCTAGAACAGATCGTGTTCATTCTCATACATCGCCCATATCTTAATGATTGAACGCGAGAAGTTGATTTCTATTCAAATGAGACCTTTAGACATCATTTCGATTGCACACTGCTGACTCAAAACTCGATTTCCAATAGTGCCATGCAATGTTGTTTTTATCTCCCAAATTTCTTTTCTTTCCTCAGTTCCTTTTATTTGACTATTATAAAAAATAAAAGCTCTTTCTTTCCTCTATCAAAGGTTATGTCAGAATATGAAAAAACATCTCTGTCTCATTTTCTCTAAGATGACATCGTTCGCTTATGCAGCATGAGTATGGCGTATGGGTGAAGAGAAGATTAATATCGACCCATATCCACACCCCGTCCTCTACTATTGTTATTTTCAAGAATTATTTAAATTAATTTTCCTTACGAGCAAAATTCGACTGCTCGATGAATTGTTTTTTTTTATTCAAAATAATTACAGACGTACGACGATACAATAGTCAAAACGAAACAGCATATAAGATGTAGTCTTTTGTCAAGTAGAAAGTCTTATAGATAGCTCTTTTTTCAAGAACAATTTTTTTTCCATCTTTAAGGTAAGAAAAAATCTTGTTATATTTTAAGAATTTAGATTGTCTTCCGATTACTGATTCCAAATAAGTTTGTAGACTCTGAAAAGTGCTAATCCAACGATGAACCCACTGATAGGTCCCACAGAATAGATCCAGGCATAGGTGCTATACGTATTCGAAGCAACTGCTGGTCCCAACCATCTCCAAGGATTAAGAGCTGCTCCATCTCGATCGGAAGCAAGCAAAAACGAAGAGAAAACGACCAGTCCAATTGGAAGAGCTGCTTCTTTGTGCATGTTGTACGATGTTGTAAAGAAGATGACAAACGAGAGAACGACCGTACAGATGAATTCTAAGAAAAAGCCTTGTAGAACCGTAACTGGATAGGGTAGTAATGCCAATTCTGGTGTGCCTAATTTGCTATCGTTGCCATAGTACAGTAATAGTAATAGTGCTCCAGCAAGAAGAGCACCAACTGCTTGAGCAACAATATATAATAATGCATCAAATATTTTCATTTGACGATTTATTGTAAAAGCAATGGTAGCTGCAGCATTGAAATGAGCACCGGAGACCGATCCAAATACGTACACAAGCCAGACTGTGACAATGCCATGAGCAGTAGAGACCGCTAATAGACCAGCTCCTGATTTTGTTGCACAACCAGCGCCGAAAAGGACAAAACAGCATGTACCAATCGCTTCACAAATCAAACGAACTGGTAGTGATGGTTGTTGGTTAAAACCGTTCGCTGCTCGATGGTTTTCTTGTACCGCGTGAGCGTGACTTCTTTCGAGAGGATCAACTTGAACTGATGGCATTTTATGAAACTCTCTACAATACACAATGAGAATAAGTTAATATCCGTGCATCTTCTACAGTTTCTTCTGATCTCCTACGCCTCCTAATAGGCACTGATTCTCGTCAGTAAGCGACACGATATGCGCAAAACCATGGATCACCAAAAACCTTTCTTACTTAAAGATGTCATCTTCTATTAACTAAGATCTGAAATACCTTTATACCAGCTCGGTTTCTCAACGTCTATGTTTGATTGGCATAATGTATTCCAACGTATTAATTGTTTTCATCACGTATATGTGCAAAAAACTTGAACAATAGTTCATTGTATTTTTTTTCTTGTTAATAAACACGTTGGCTGAAGGGTTGTTTTATAGCCTTCGAATGATCTAAGAACAATGGAGGTTTAGAACTGGAGCTTCTCGTCTCTTTATAATCCAGATGTAATCTAGAGCCCATCGATTAAGTCCTTTATGGCATGAAACTTTTATCAATCGATTACTACTTTTTTCAAGCTAGAAGAATGTCTGTACAATACTAACGATCAGAGTAACCAAAGAAAAGATCGTATGATGAATGAGACTTGGATTTATCATTTCTTAACATTGAATACAATGAGATTTCGTTTTTTGGACTATCTACAGAATGATAACTACAATATTCGATGTGTTATATTCCTAGTTTCGTCCTGAGTGGAAGAGTGTTCCATCATTTCTAAACTCTAGCCCATGTACTGATTGTGCAGTACAGGAATACTGACGTAGTTTTGGTCAGTACAGGCGACATTACTGTATACCAGTATTAAACCAGTACTGTATAGTCAATACATGGACTAGGGAAATGTCTTAAATCATAAAGAATTCAGTTGATCACCATTGTATAACAAAGATACTGATGTCAGAATCGATATCGATCTGAATAAACAACAGGATTCTAGCATAAGCTGATGAGTCAGCTTACAGAATACTGAAGATGAGCCATCTTCATCGAAATATGGTTGTACAGAGACTAAACAATACTAGGAATTGCTATTTCTAAAATTGAGGCGACTTTCGGAAGTAGTGTTCAGTGGTTGGTGCCCGATTAGAAGTACTACAAGTAGGAAAACCAAAGAAAAAAACGACGACTAGCGCAAAACATACTGAAAGTAACAAATGATTGGTAGGAGATCGATAACTGCTGAAAAAAAAACTTTTTGGTGCAGTCCAATAGGACTAAAATATAAAACTCATGTACAAGTATCCTTAGAACTGCAGCGTAGATTAAAATGAGAAGCAGTTTCGTTCTCTCTCGTTGTCTCTGCTCATTTCGAATTTTATCTTAAGTGTTTAATCTTCTCTCTCCATTTCGTTCATTATGAAGAGTATCTGAATGTTAGTAGAACTTTTGGTCAGCTCTAAGTATCATTTTGAGTCTTAGAATGATTTTTCAGAAGAAAACAAACGAGTTTGTTTCTTTGAAATTTTCAAAGAATTCAACAATGTATCTTTTAAAAAATTAGAATTTTATCTTTTCTCTATATTGAAAAAAAGTGTTTCGATTATTCAGAGTCACTCGATATCAACATGTAGGTAATAATAAATCATAGAGAGGAGTAAAAAGTGAATAGAGAAGGACGAATGATGATAACGAGTGTTTCATGATTAAGACACACCACGAAGTGAAATGGATTGAAGTTATACATACTAAGGAAAGACGAGAGATAGAGTTCATGGATGCTATTGAATTAGAAAACAGAGAGTAAGGAGAATTCAAGCGAATAATTCGAGTTTCAAAAGTACACGACGATGAAGCCAGTATAAAACATGAAAATTTAAGATTTGTCACTTATCCAGATTAAGTCTCGGGTGTGGATGCCGATATGGTTGAAACTCGGTCTGGATATGAGATATAAGAGCGGGGTGAGGAGGAATTGGTGTGGGTGTAGATAAAATGGAGATGTACGCCTGCATCGCGCACCCTAACTGCAAACGTAGGGGATTTACGGTTGAACTATTCATACCTGAATCATAATATTTGTTTTAGAAAAAAAAACAGCGGTCCTTGACAATATCTAGGGGAGAAAAAACGTTTTTCTGCCCTGTCTGTCATATTATTTTACATGGCAGGATGAAGATCTTATATAAGTCCTATGATGCTACAGAGCAGGTTTGTCTTACACTGTGGACACTGCTGATTCGAAGTAATCAAATGAAAAACGATAATGAAATGAAAATGACTAAGAAAAAATAAGTACGCTTGCCATTCTTCATCTTTTGAATGAGAATTATTCGAGCAAACTTTTGATGCGAGCTTCTCTCTTTTAAGCCGACTTATACTTTTATTAGAATATTTTATGCTGGTTAATGCAACATGAAATGGAATCTTTTTTTTAGTCATACATTTATAATTACTGAAGTATATCAATCGAACAAATTGTCACGAAGAAGAAAAATCAATCCACAGAAATTATTTAATGAAATAGATTTTAATAGAAAGACGATAGCGAGAGAGAGCAACAATCATCACTTTCTCTTCTTTCTCACATAACTTAAAATGAATGACAAAAATTTAAGATATTTTTTACTTCAGTATTTCCTATGAAAACTAAGAGATAAACGACATATTTTGCGTGTAATATAATATAAACTTATAGTCGATTTTTACACAAGAAATCAAATCTTAATCTAATTGAAGTGCAGCAGTATTTCATTAGAAAGAACACTCAGGATGACATAGGGTACAGGTAGAAAAAGAATCTATATATACCCACGCCCATGTAGCGGATATAAAGGAAATAATGGATGCATTTATATTATAATACAACCTATTTAATATGTTTTAATGCATTATTTTAATAATACATTACAATGCATTATCTTCGAAACAATACATTAGAATGTAAATGCATCTATTATTTCCATTATATCAGCTACATGCAAAACACTTTCATCACATAACTAATTGTTCATATATCATACCAATTAAAAATGTATATGAAGAAAAACGCAAGTGAACACATTGACGAAAAGATTCGTAAAACTATGTTGTATACAATTATCGCATCGAATAATGTTTGATGAATACGGTCTATGTCGATAAAAATACATTATACATCTGTAGGAAACCATTCATTTCAATGCTATACCTTCAGGGACAGTTCATAATTATTCTTCTTATGAAAAGAATACTATCTGAACCATTCGAAATATTATTTGAATGATTCTTCTATTGTTGTTTTTTTTTTTTCGGAACGATCATGATAGAATTCTGTCCGAACTAGGTTAAGTTTTTCTTGATGTTCTCTAGAAAAATACTTAATAATAAATTCTTCAAAGCTATGCATGACAATTTAATATCATTCTTAGAAAGTCAAGAACATGCTCTCTATCGTTTTGCAAATTATCTAATGATTTCTTATGTATTAAAAATTCATTTTTGAAAAATATAATAGGCTTATTATAGCAGTATATTGGATAAGTAGCTTACCGTCACTATCAATAATGGTGTTTATTGAATGAATTCCAGAATCTAATAACTTCACATTGAACACATGCTTATATAGGAGAGAGAAAACGAGAAAGAGAAAGGAGCGCCAGAAAGTATCATAGAAACGTAAGATGATGAAGAAAGAGAATAGAAAGATGAGTCGAAGCTGATAGCAATATCAACAAAATTGTAAGAATTTATGTTCTTGCGAAACAAAAGAAGAGGAAGTCAGTTTAAAAAGAACGGAAATATTTTCTGATGAGTTCATTCATTAAAAGTCAGGAATCGTTCGACAACATATCCGTGTCCTATCTTCAAGCAATAATTAAATGATTTCAAAATCTTCTTTTCACTGAATATTCCCGTAAAAAAAAAAAACATTATTTTTCCTAATTTAGAATCTCGTTTTTTTTTCTTTAAATTGAGAGAAATCAATGATGTATTTATCTTAATATTTTTAACATGAGAATTTCAATTTTTAGCGTTTGCAATATTTAAAATTTAGTTGTTATTTCATAAAGATTAAATTGAAACGGAAATTAGAATTATCTACTTGTTAAATTTACATTTAAACAAACACGCTTAAAATAGTTGATTAGATGAAAACTAATCTTTTTCATCTCTGCTTATCTATTTAATTTAAGTAGTTTGTTTTGCTTCTTATTTAAATCACCAAATTAGTTTTGTATACAACATATTATGTTTGTAAATTGAATTTTAATTTTGAATCGAAGAAAAATCAAAAAGGCATAAATAAATACTCAAAAAAAAGTATGTGTTTTAAGATGACGGAAATGAAATCAAAGCAGTTTCGAGATGAATACAAAAGATAAGTTGATATCCACTTTTTCTATATAATTCATTTTATAGAATCAGTGAAGAGCATTTACTCAAGAATGTATTCTGAAATTAAGAAAACAAAATACTATTAACTGCTTCATTTCACGGAGCATTCGACCGTTGCCGACATAATTTTTTTTTTTAAATGATTAAATGTTTTGAAACATGTTCTTTGTCGTTCTACACAACAAGCATGGTCAAGCAGAGATCATTGGATATAGAGATGAACTTGTTAACTAAATTGTATCTCAGATACGAATATAAATATCAAATATATATTTGAATATTTTATAAGAATATTTACAATTTCGGTTGAGATCGAATTCATGAATTTCAATATCAATCATATATCTCATACAAATTTGAGTTTGTATACCATCGATTTATTGTGTAATAATAATTTAAAATACATTTGATTTTTTTATCAATGAATGTCAGAAGTTATAAAATGATATCAGTTAATGAAATGATCACACTCTATACATCTCGTCATGGTGTGATCAATGAGAAAACTCATCCTCCATTGCAACCATATTCACACCATATTACGAGTAGAATATACATGAATGAATCAATCCTCGATAATATTCGAGCATCTGTTTCAAGACAAGGAGACTGCTATAGAGTACTAAGTGACAATGGTATCAAATACTGATGAAAATGAGAATGATTTCTAGAGATTATTCTTGATGATGAGTATTTCACATTTCGAGAAACATTTTTTTATACACAAACAGCACATGGTTTTTTTTAATTATGCGTTTACTTTGATTTCATGCATCCTACCACCAGTATGAATATATGAAGTGAGAGAAATAGGTTAAAAAGTGACAGTAAGGCGAAGGAAACAGAAGGAAGTAGGTTGTTGTGACACAGTAGAATAGTGTGAAATACTGAGAGAATAACGAACCAAAAGAAAAACAAAGAAAAGAGAAAGAGAAAGGAAGTAAACGGATAAGTAGAAGAAAAGGAACACGTAAATACAACAAACAAACAAAGAACGACACAAACTAGATGACATACAGGCTAAGCCCATGATGCGAGCTCGGTGCAAAGCACATCCTCGCACACTGGACTCATGATTTATGCAATTGTAAAATCTTTGAATTAGTCGAAACGTCAAATTTACCGAAAAAATATATTTTCATATTATACAAAGTACAGGGATCTTTTTGATGGTTGTTTAATTGTATATACTATAAGTTGGTTTTTAGAGAAGTAATCGAGTTTTTGTTCTAAACAAAAATCAATAGATACTGTATCAAAAATCGATGAAATTTATAGTATTCTTCTGTACGAAAGCTCATGTCTAAGTTTTTATTTATTTTTTTGGTTTTTTTTATCTTCGATTTATTATAATTCGGTATTACTTCGCAAAAAGAATGTACATGTCAAGAAAAATGTATTTGTAGTTGAGTACATTTATGATACAATTCTTTTAAGAGATTCGTATTAGATTGTACCATATACAAGAATTGTCTTCAGATCAAATTAATTCAAAGAATTTTGTAGAATTTGTATTGCAAATATATATTAAATTCTTAAAATGATCTTTTGTCTAGATTTTTGCTTAAAAAATTTGATAATATCCACTTTAAATTTTCTTACTAACATAATCATTGATATCACAAAGAGTCCTTATACATTTATACTAATTTACTTTTGAAAAACATGCCACTCAGTATAAAGCAAAAGATTATTATTAGTTTTCAAGATAATTAATCGTTGATAAGATCAGCGCTAAGTCTCACTACATTGCATCGCCATATTGAAAAAATAAAATCCATGGATTATTTTAAAATCTGAATTTTATTTTGAGCAAACGAAATACAACAAAAAAATCGGACAAAATTTGTATCATATAGAAACGTCAGCCTCTCGAATTCCGTTTCAACGAATATAAGACGATGTGTCGTTGCTCAGATCATCGCGCCACAAAATGTGGACTTTGAATGCATACGAAATGCGGTGCGAAGCACAAATCGAAAGAATTGAGAAAACGAATTTCATATCGAACACGAATTATCGTTATGAATTGTCGTCGTAATTAGTTCTCACATTCTAGTGTCTAAGTTTTCTGGAACTTAGAAGTCGTCTCACCTCTTTCTGAAATCCAAGAAACAATTTCATTTTCAAAAAGCTGTCTCAACTTAGATCTGACATAAAATACTGCCATTCTAAAATTCATTACTAAACGAACTCTACCAAAGCATATCAACAGATTTCTAGAAATCATTCATCATTGGTCGATTAATCATCTCAATGATTCATTATCTATAATCCGCTGTATCTGCACCTGTTTCACATAGGAGAAAAGAGAGTGGTGCCTAACTTTTGTTTCTTTTTTTCGTTTTAATTAGCTTGAAATTTGAAAGTAATAAAGTCCTTTCAAATTTGTCATTTTTGGGACCTATTTCTGACCAAACTGAATGTACTTTGGAGAAAAACTCAAAAGATATTATTAGTTTGATCTCGATACTTGGACTTCGCGTTTGAACGAGTATTTTGTGAGTTTCCATTCTCGAGATCATTGCGATACAAAATACGAACTTTCGATGCGTACGTCGAGAATGCGAAATAAGGTGCGAAGCACGAATATCGATTATTCGAAAAAAACTGAATAATCATCTTCACGATTTTTTTTCTGAAACGATTTCTCCTACAAAGATATTTATGTTTTACTTGAAACAGTCTTTCTTTATCTTTCTAAACTGGAAACTTTCTATTTCTATCGATCGGCTGACTTAAGTAATAACGAGATTGAGAATTAGCCATTATAATATTCATCACTACAAGAACTCTATAAACGCATATCAACGGATCTCTAAAGAACATTATTCATTGATCGTTTAATTATCTATATGATTCATTATCTCTGATCAGCTGTACACACAGCTGTTTTATACATGAGCCAAGAGACTGACCCCTAACTTCTCATTTTAATTATCTCGAAACGACAAAATTTCTAACTCCGAATAATTTTGTCTTTTTCGGATTCTATTTGTAACTTAGCTGTAAGTCTTAAGGGACATTTGATAACAGAACATTCGAGTTTGATCTCGATATTTTCACTTCTCATTTCAACGATTACTTTCTGACTTGCAGTTCTAGAGATCATTGCAACAGAAAATGACGAATCTGTATGCATATGTCTACATGGTCTCCAAACATTTTTACACTTTATTAAAACCATTTTTTTTTATTGCTGTAAATTATGGAAATTATGTTTCGATCGATCACCTGATCGAAGCGAAAACAATCGATAAATAGCCATTGTAAAATTCATCACCACTAGAACTCTATCCATGCGTATCAACATTTTTCTAAAGAACACTGTCTATTGATCGTTTAATTATCTATATGATTCATTATCTATCATCATATGTATTGTCAACTATCTTATGGATGAGTAGAGAACATGCCGTCTAATGTTTCTCTTTTTCATTATCTCGAAAGAACAATACTTCTAACTTCAAATAATTTCGTCTTTTTCAGATTCTATTAGTAATTTAGGGCAATGTCTTGAAGAACATTTAACAACAGAAGGTTGGGTTCAGAGACCGTCATCAGGTCAGGGCTGCCCTGTTGCCCTGTACTGCCCTGCCCTGTACTTCAGGGCAAACTTCTTTTTTTGCCCTGTCCTGTTTGCCCTGCAGGGCGACCGAAGAAAAGTACAGGGCAGGACAGGGCAAACTTTTTTTGCCCTGTTAATTTTTCACATTAGTTTATTTGGAAGCCTTTTTCGAAGCTAAATGGAATCTTTCAAAGCATTTATTATCGATGGAATTCCATCAACATCCATCAACCAGTGATGAACCTGTCTTTTCAGTTGGTTTCATCAGAACTAATAAATTTGATACTCATTCTAATTTATCATTGTACAATACAGTTCTCCCCACTTCAAAAAAGTTTAACCACGGTTATCACATCAAAAGTATTTAGAACACATAGAAAATAAATCGCAACCTCTTGGTAAGTAGCGATGAAAATCTGCAAATCGATAAAATGATAGCGTTCAGTCAATCACAATCGCTAAGTTCATTGATAAATATCTGATTTTTCTGCAGTCATCCTGTTTATTCTTTGGATCCGTACAAGAGAAGTGAAGATACTGGATTAAAGCCAGTTATTTTTTTTTACAAAGAATAAACTCAAATGACATCATTTTCTCTCGATTATCGTGTAACTTTTGGTCAATTATTTCGTTTTCTTTCGCTGATAAAATTTCAAAATTTTTTCTCATTAATGAAAAATATTTATCAATTTTTATTTTTTTAAATTAGTTATTCAATCTTAATCGACTAGAGAAATTTGAAAATAATCTTGACAATTTAAAAAGACAAACATAGCATCTCAGCAGGATTATAATTATATAAAAACAGTATCGTTTTCATAGAATTTAAACGAACTTTTGATTGTTTCTACGCATGGATAATATTCTGTTGAAATGACTTAAACAAGGCATATATAATGAACACAAAACCCATTAGATTTATTCATCATGTCATAAATTCATCCTATAGTTGAGATTCAATTTAAAGGCCCTCAGGGCGCCCTGTCCTGTACTGCCCTGCCCTCAGGGCAGGGCAGGGCAAAAAATATTTTATGTTTTATCGTCCAGGGCAGGGCAGGGCAAGGCATAACAGGGCAAAGGGCAGGACAGGGCACAAAAAAAGTGCCCTGTGACGGTCTCTGGTTGGGTTTAATCTTGATACTTTCATTTCTCATTTCAACGACTAAATTCTGACTTTCAGTTTTATAGGATAATTACGACACAAAATGACGACTTGGGTGCGTACTTCTAGACAGAAATAAATAAATAAAGAAGGAAATAGAATCAAAACTCAAAGTTGAATAAACTATAGTTCAACATACAAACTAAAATAGTTCTTGTTGCTACGAAAAGAAACTTTTCGATAATTAGTCAGAAAGTATGTGAGTAGATCTATATAAAAATGAAAATCAAGAAAAGTTTCATATTTTACTCAAAGAAATAAGATCGCTGAACGAAAATAATTGATAGTCACGTTATATTTTATCAAGTAATAATTACACAAAAACTCTGACATTGAAAATATGATGATCACCAAAGACTAATGATTATCCGAATAACTGACAATAATTAGAGACAATATCAACATAGATATCAACTGTTTGAGCCATTGATGGAATTGATATCCACTCGTCTACGCCATGAACATTGCCTCCAATCGGTCCAAACCCACAAATTGTTGGAATACCACTTTCAATTAACATATATCCTTCGTTAGCTGGACCGCATCCATTGGTTGTAGGAGTAATGCTGAGTATCTTTTTAACTGCATTCACACAAGAGAGAACTAGCGGATGATTTGAATCAATTGTTGCAGCTGGTAATTGATTTTTAATTGTAATAGATGCCGATAATCGAGCAGGTGAGGTTGAATTAAATGTCATTTTACGATAAAATTCATTTCGTTCATTAATTATAGTTTTCATAATGTTTTCAATTTTTTTCAAAATATCATCAACAGATGTCGATGGCATTAGGCGAATGTCAACCATAGCTGAAGCATTCGACGGAACGACGGATGGAAAACCACCACCATTAAAGATCGTACCTGTGAACAAACATCTTTTTCTTAAAATAACGTAAATATTCCAAAGAACATGTTCGTATAAGATCATTTTCTCTTCTCAACCACCTTTTAAATAAAAAATTCCTATCTAGCAAGAATCAGGGCATGATTTTAGTTCGAGTTATCCACATGGTTATTGCAAGCAGCAAAAAAAACTTTTTTTTAGAAATTTTCATATCTCCTATGCAGATTTTCAAAAATCATTTTCATCCCGCGGCGCCTTTTCTCGTAGCAGGAAGTTACAAGAATTTCGAAATTTTCTTACTGTTAGCAATAACCATATGAATAGATCGACCTATGGTCATGCCCTGATTCTTTATGGGTAGGAATTTTTTTGATTTAAACTGGGAGCCAGAAAATGGCCTTATACACATACGTTCTTTTGCAGTCAAAAATAATTTAGTGGACGAAAATTCAGTTAAGTCACATCTATAGCGCACATACATTCTAAAACTAATTAGTAATATGACTTTCTAAGTATCTCTAGTATAGTTATCATCTATTGCCTATTTAAAAATTTCATAAATGTCGAATGCTGATAATGTTAAGAAAATACAGTTATCATACCAATGAACGAAAGAATATAAACAGAAATTAATCGTACCTGGAGTTACAGTCAATGTTAAATTAGGAAAGGATGGATCTTTATCGTTGTTCCAAGCATAATCTTCCAATGCTATTAAAATTCGAGCTAAAGTAGTTGACTGTTTAAAAGTAAAAAAGAAAATAAAAGATAAAGTTGGGTATAAAATAAAAGCAAACAAACGAACCGCATTAGCTCCTTTCATTTTAGTATTCCATTCTACACTTCCAGTATGGACGTTTTCACCCTTGACATCAATTGCTAATCTTAATAGTCCTCGATGTCCAATAGTAACATTTGTACCTGGGTAGACGTAGATAGCACCAGAACCCGAAATTAATTTTCTATCTAATAAATAACGAACACCAATTGATGAACAAGCACCACTTTCTTCATCAACAACACATGCTAATTGAATACTGACATTTAAGTTTTGCTCTAAATTGTATTGTGTATATTAGAAAGACATTTATCTATCAAATAATTACCTTACCATCAATAAGTTGTTGAAGCAAATACAATGTGTACAAAGCACAAACAATACCACCTTTGTTGTCACATGAACCACGTCCAATAATTCTTTGAGTTTTGTCATCGATAATACCGGCGAATGGTGGAAATGACCATTGAGTTTCATCTTCAACATTTACTGTATCCATATGACCAACAAACAAAAACTTTGAAGGACCATTTCCTAAAATACATAAGTTGAATAGTAAATTTTGCTTATCAACTAAATAGTGAGACACACCAGCAGTAACAATTACATTT
Organism: Rotaria sordida; assembly: GCA_905250125.1. Classification (NCBI taxonomy): domain Eukaryota; kingdom Metazoa; phylum Rotifera; class Eurotatoria; order Philodinida; family Philodinidae; genus Rotaria; species Rotaria sordida. The sequence continues at coordinate 46,217 of CAJNOL010000960.1, read as the reverse complement.
GGCCGATGTTCTTCATTGGGTGCTGATATTAAATCATATTTTAATTTTAAACTTTGACATTCAACACAAATTCGTTGAGCAACAAAATGTTCAGCATTAATTCCACAAACCGAACGAATACGTATCAAATCACATAAAAATGAAGTCATCGATGATGTTAAAGAAGAAGATATTTTAGAAGTCATTTTCTGAAAAGAAAAACAATTATTAAGTATTGAATATCACCTTGTATGATGTTTCATTACAATAAGAATAAAAGTCTAAGTCGCTCTTATAAATATTGATGTCTAATGGCAACTTAACAGAAATTTAGATCATTTTAGATAATAACGAGTTAGCATCTCCAATTTCTATCATTTAGATTTATCAAAAGTCAAATTATACTACAAATTGAGATGCATTCAGAATACTATTCCAGCATGATATTTTGTTTTTTTATTGCTTGAAAATTTGAATTTTTCATTTAAAATAAATATAAATTAAATTATCATATTTCTCTATGATACTTTATGTAAGTAATATATTCTATTTTTAATATTATATTTATCTGTAATTTACATCTTATATAATATTTCAATTCAATCAATGGATGTTAATCTACGAAAAGATCCCACTACTTATCATAATGAGTTTTTTTTAAAAGAGTCAAAACAAAGTTTACAGACTAGGGAAATAGAAAATGCTACAAATAGGGGTGCACCAACTCCAATTCTACTTCTGAATTTGGAATTGGTCGGAATTGATCTGAGATTGACTAGAGCTGTTTGGAATTGGTTTATAACTGGCTGAAAATGTTGACAACTCGCATTAGTTAGGGGTAAGAAGTTACTGTTAAACAGGCAGCACATTTATCCAGAAACCGAGTGATATCGAAACTTCAAATTTGGTTCTTTCATGAAGGAGAGGTGTTTTTGGAAAATATAACGATTTTTTAAAAGGTTTAACCAAAGGTAATCAGAATTGAGGAACCCGAATCTGGAATCAGTTTATAAATAGCAATGCACTAGAATGTTGATTTCGTATATGAGTCACAAAATTACAAAAGAGAGAGGGAGGTAAGAAAGAGAATGGTCACCTATCTGACTAATGATAACCAAGTGAATGCGCTGCCGGCAGTTAGCGACAAGATGCACTATTGTTGCTGCTTATATAACTCGGTAAGAAATCGGTCGGTGAACTCTTTTTTTTGTCAACAGGCACGAAAAAAATCAAGCAGATTTTTAGTAAAAAGCGTCAAGTAAAAAAAGCTTTGAAGTTCAGCATAGTTTCAAGATGTTTATAGCTTTTTGCTTTCGATTAGGTGAAATTTTGGACGAAAGTGGCGGCATATATTATTTACTTACGTGTTTAGCCGTGGCAAAAATCTGCAGCTTTCTGCTATCATTAACATCGATAGTTTTGTCTCAATTCTGGTAATAGCCACTTCCAGATCAATACTTTCGACATTATCATCAAGATAATGATTGCTTCATTCGAGTGCTTGTTGTTTTGAAGAAATTTTTATCAAAATTCGACAGAATGTTTCGAAGTCTTCTTTGAAAATTGAAAAAATAGTGAAAAAAACAACAGAGTCTTTAACAATTCTATTTGAAAAATTAAAAGTTCGGCAAAAAAAAGGACAGTCTTTTAAAGTCTTCATTGAAAAAAAAATCAATGATTCGCATAGATTCAGAGATAAAACGTCTAGTAGACAAGGCACAATGTAATGGTGATGGTGAAATCTTGATCGGCAGGCGTCAAGCCTCTTGATGATCATCTTTAGAGTGATGGTGGCGGCAGAGATCAAGTCAAAAATTCATCTTGTTTGTGAATGAACAAAAAAGGCTTGAACTAATTGTAAATAATAAAATACACATTTTTTTAGGTGAATTTACACCGATATTAGTCATTTTTCATTGAACAGAACAACAACTGATGAAATTCAATTGAGTTATGCATAGCATAGACATAAGAAGACATGAATTACGAGCCTCAAGAAAATGATAACTGCGAAACTTCTGGTGTTTGTGAAAATGTAAAACATCCGCCGAATTCACAAGGCAACTATACTTACTTCCACAGGATCTTCTTCGAACACGAACAGAGAACACTCTGATTAGTGCTCTGTCATTGCATATCAATAGTACCAAAGCTAATAAGAGTGAATCGTGTTTTACAGGAAGTCAAGCTTTCATGCTTCACTCTTCGATTAGCATCACTGTCAAGTAGAAAAAATCTTCATTCTTAGTGAAAGAATTGCAGCATCGATTCAACGACTGTTTTAGTTTAAAATATACAAAATATTGAAATATTTTTTTTCGTTCTTTCGCTCATTTCCAATATTCATTATCGATTACAGTTCAATCAATCTGAGTCCTCTTTGCGCGTATATCGTTGTCAGTTGATGATCAGTGATGAGATTGAGACCGTTAAACAAAATCTTGACCAATTTATCTCCATAAACTCATTTCATTCCATATTAAAACACTCACAATTTGGTTTTTACGCAAATGGCTGGCTTATCGTTTCAACATTGACTTATGTGAGTTGTCCAGCCACTAACAGAAAAAAGTTCAATCGCAACGCGTCTTGTAAAAATACCTTTTTTTGAAGAGAGAATAAAAATTAAATTCGACTTCAATTTGACGAAAAGTTTTCATTACGACGACAAAAAACTCCAAATACAGCAGATTCCATGCTGTTCCAGCTGGATCGTCACTTGCAACGATGGTTATTATATTCACAACATTGTAGAGTGTGGGCGTTGGTATAGAGTGGGTGGGATTAGTGCGGATAATCATTTCACACCTACATCCTCACTTCAAACTGCCTCTATTTGCTCGTAAAAACGCCCACACTTTTCATTCTAATATCAGGTAAAAATATTATCTCGAAAAGTCTCCAACTAGGAGTGTGAGTACGGGTGTGATGTCAAATTCGATTGACTTCATTCATTATCCAGTTGTCGATTGTGATAGAAATACAGATCATGAAAGAGAAGTCACATCCATGTTTGAAGACTTTTATGTCGTCAAGAAAATGACAATTTCATTAGAAACATCTTTTACAAACGGAAAAAGAAGTTCTGGACGGTATTACCATTCGGCAAAGCTGCCATCTTTCAGTCGGAGCTGAGGTATACCCCAATCGCCTGCAAATATTCCTGCTCGCACTTTCTCCTCATCTACCTCAATTCCAAGTCCAGGCAGATGAGGTACATTCACATAGCCTTCCTTGACCTAAATGCATCGCATTTCAAACTACACGAAAAATTAGATTCTTTTTTTTACCTGAAACGGGACTTTCAAGTAGTCATGACCTAATGTCAAATGTTCTTGACATAGGACATTTGGCGTACATGAGTCCAATTGTAGCGAGGATGCCAGAGCAATAGGACCCAATGGACAGTGGGGCGCCACAGCAATATTTCGAGCTTCGGCCATGGAAGCTATTTTGCGCGCTTCAAAGATACCTCCACAGTGGGAGATATCGGGTTGAATGATTGCTACGGCTTGTTGTTCGATAAGATCGTTGAACTGCCAACGTGTGAACAAACGTTCTCCAGTGGCAATGGGAATACTCGTAGAAGACGAGATCTGTTTGAGAGCAGCCACGTCACCAGGCAATACTGGTTCTTCTAAACATATAAAAGACACAGATCCATATGATATGCGGTGTTTTAGATTGTTTTATTCATTTCATAATTAACTCTTCAGAGAGTCGCCAGTTTTTGAAATTCTTTTTATGAAGTCGACCTTAATCCCCATCACGCCCAAGTCATCACGCTATCACCTCCCCCATTCGGTCACATATCGAAAGAGGACTATTCCTACCCATTTGAACTAATCAATACTAACTCTCTCTCTATTACATAATTGCGTTATCATTTATTGTAAAGCATTCATACTTCGAACCATGTATGACACAAAACACCTTTGTTGTTAAAAGTCATATGTCTGAATAGATGTATACGTACCAATAAACATAATATCAACATTTTCGATCATGTGAATTATACGACGAGAATATAACATGATTTACATTTATACTGATCGATAAATTTGGACAACTCACCATGGCTGGCGTGCTTCGTCCATGAAAATCGAGCGCAACATCTATTCGCTTATCGATCTTATCCCGAAGAAGGATAATATTATCTCGAATAGCATGTAATACATGCGGCTGTTCAACCATTTGCATTGCTGCAAAGGGACATGTTTTATACGCGGTAAATCCTTCCGGATTTTCGTTGATGCTCTTTGCATTCAAGTCATTGTAGTCACCTGTAGGTTCAAATGGTAACCATCCATACATACGAATTCGATCGCGCACCTTTCCACCGAGCAAACGCCACACGGGAACATTGAGACTACACAAATAAATAGGAGAGCAAACAAGAACAAAAGACACCATACTGTTTTCCGAGAATATCCCACAGAGCCTCTTCAACGCCCGACAGAGCACTTGTTAGAATGGGTCCATTTCTGTGTAATTGTCAAATCTTTTAAGTTGAATATTCAAAAAGATTAAAAAGAAATCAATTACCGATAGAAACTGCCTCGATAGATGGTTTGCCAATGTTTTTCAATATCTCGTGGATCCTGTTTTCAAATTCAGAATATTACAAATCTAATTCAAAATCAAGTCATACCTGACCAATCAAATATCGAGCAATTTCCTAGAAAAGATTTTTATATCAGACTTACTTGAGACAATTGACGAAATAGGAAGAATAATCTCTTTTAAGGCAAGGTACCAACCATTCTACCTCTTTTATGCTATGTCTACTTCTCCTTTGATGAATACAGTCTCAAAATCAACTTTTTTCACAAAAAAAAGCTGAAAAGCTCCACATTCTACAGGGTGGTCCAGAAGTTACCGGGTAGTCTTTGATTACGAATAACTTTTGATAGAAACAAGATAGAGAGGTGCGGTTTTCACCGTTGAAAAGACAATGCTTTACTAAATAGTTCCGTATATTATCGCTAATATAGATTGATTATGAAATAATCAGTCGGCGATCTTTGGAAAAACAATGATAGTTCTATGAATGTGACATAGGATAGAGTGGTCTAAAAATTATTCGATAATCTGTAATTGCTGTTAAATTTTCGCCTATGCTGTGTTTTTCACATTTAGCATCAATATCAGATAGTATTTGATTCAAAGAAAGTCACATTATAATCAGTTAATAATCTTGTTCGAAGTGGAAACCATCAGCTTCAATGCACTTGTGAAGACGAGATTCTACGGACCGACAGACTTTATTACATAAGTCAGTTGAAATCTATTGAAACACATTAACAATCTCATCTTGTAACTGATCAATCGACATGGGCTTCTTTGTATAAACCGCGTCTTTTACAACAGCCCATGCAAAAAAATCGGGCGGTGACAAATCACGCGAACCTGAGGACCAGTCGATTGGACCCCGACGATCCATCCATCTTCCTGGAAACGTCTCATCCAAATACTCGCGAGGAATGCGACTGTAGTGGGCCGGAGAACCATCGTGTTGATATCAGAAGTCATTCAAATTTGGTTAGTCAGCGGTTGCAGGCTGAAAATAATTCTGTAACATTTCTACATAGCTCTCACCAGTGACAGTAGAAGTAAAAAACTACTGACCAATAATATCATACGATGTCAGACCCATCCAAACGCAGATGCCAGGTACATTGAAGTCTCTTTCTATATGGACTCGAGGATTTTCGGTTGCCTAGTAAACTGAGTTATGCCTGTTGACGTACCCATTAAGTTTGAAAATTGCGTCATCTGACCAAATAATTTTATCAAGAATACTATCATCCTCGTCGACCATCGCCAGAAGTTTTTCACAGAATTCAATCCTTCGATCGGGATCATCATCATTCAACTGTTGCACTAGACGAGGACGGTACGGACGCAATTTCAACTCAGATAAAATCCGTAGAATTGACGTTTTCGAAATGCTAAGCTCAGATGCAGCACGTCTTGTTGATGTTGTAGGATCGTTGATAAAAAGAGGTTTAACAGCGACTTTGTTTTCTACTGTACTAACAGTAGGAGGTCGACCTGATCGTCTGTTCTCATCAACTGTGCCGCTTTCTTCAAATCGATCAACAATATCTGCAATGGCGTCACGTTTGATGTGACGATTGAATTATTTATTGAAAAAGGCAACAAGCCTCAGTCTTGTTGTTCGTCTGATAAAAACTTTTTACCACAAATACTCTTTGCTCTGTAGTGAATCTTTGTTCTGGACCTTCTGCCATCATCAGATATAACTTAAGACAATACACTGTTCGAACCAGAAACAAAGAATACTAAATATGAGTATTAACTTTATTCTTTGCGCTAAGCACAACCAGCACACTCGTGCAAAAGAAAACAAAAGCAACCAAATATATGCTTCCCATTCGCTTTTATCAAAAAATACCCCTTTGTTCCTTATTTTTTCACTTATAAATACCTCGCACGCTCAAGAAAGTAATGCGTTGAAAGAAGAGAGACGTACAAAGCAAACGGAAAGAGAAAAAGAAACACGGTATGTGCTAAAAGAGCAAACGAACAAGAAGCAACAACAAATTGACCAGAGATACATAGTCAATGACTATGAGAAAGAGATGCGAAAAGCTTTGTTTAAACGAAGAGAACAAGAGTCATTTTCAATTACAGATTATCGAACGATTTTTAGACCACTCTATCCTATGTCACATTCATAGAACTATTATTGTTTTTCCAAAGATCGCCGACTGATTATTTCATAATCAATCTATATTAGCGATAATATACGGAAGCATTCAGTAGAGCATTGTCTTTTCAACGGTGAAAACCGCACCTCCCTATCTTGTTTCTATCAAAAGTTATTCGTAATCAAAGACTACCCGGTAACTTCTGGACCATCCTGTATAATAATGATGAATGTTTATTGCATAGAATTCAAAGTATCTTGCGAATTTGAAAATATTTTATATAGTCGGAAAGTGTCCAAAAGTGAGAGATTTAACTTTTTATATGCAGCTATCAGTTGAGAAGATTCCAGAAGAGCAAAATTTTGCAGAACTTTGCCGAAACAAGATGGAGCAAATTCAAAAGGTATCACTTTTCGATCGTCTAGTAAATATTTTATCAATTTACTTTTACAGCAGCTTCAACCGTTTGAGCTCTTCCTTCCACCACTGGTTCGCCCCAACCTATTGTCCCGTCATCGCATGTGATCTAAAAATTGTTTTTAGGAGTGCAATTCTGAAGAAATATTAGATTATACTACTTTGAGAAAGAGCCATCTTGGTTTGACATGAAACATTTCCATCTTCTCGATCTTCATTTTTTTAATGTATGAGTTGGATGAAATGAATAACGCTTTCTATCGCACTACTCGGTTTTATCAATTCTATGATAATGAATGGCTGCATATTAGAGAAAAATGATAGTTGGCGGTTCTAGATGATGTCGAGATAAGGAAAGCAACAAAAAATGTTGAGATGATGAAGGGCCAAACGACACGCTTGCTTACCGACTATCTTACATAAAAATATACCTCTCCATGTCGGGATATCTAGGGTGTGGGTGTATACCCGCACCGCACACTGATACCCATACTCACATCCTCAAGTATCTTTTTGTAAAATGTATTCATCTGACGATCTTTAGGATGTCTGAAAATTGATGAATATTGATGGAAATTAAAACCAACGTTCGAAAAAAACTAGTCATCTATTTCTATTTTCAACTTTGTTTTGATTGTCGAACATTTCATTTTTTGTTGTCTCTCAAACAGTAGAATTTTGAAAAGAATTAAAATAAATTATCAAAATGGAGACAAACTATGAAAATAACTATTTGGAAAAAAAATTGATTTAGAATCAACTTGGACATTCTAGATGCTTTGATGTATTGTAAAAAATTGTAATAAACAACTGCATCTTTGGATTATATTCAGCATTGTAGAAGCGAACATACTCTTGTATGAAAAGCAAAATGATGACTATTACATCTATTTGCACTGTTGTTCTATGCTTGAGATAGGATTCTACTGATCTTGTCTCTTGTCTTAGCACAACAATGTCAGAATGGGGATGACGATGATGGTGATGATGATGATGATGATGATGAATGAAAATTATTATTATCGTGGATGAAGCAAATTTCATGTTGTATTCATAGAGACATCAACTATCAGAACTATATTCTTCATCAAAAAAGTACCATTTCAATTTCATAAGGCAGCAAAAATATAAAGCACGAGTACATTATTAGCCATAAGTCTCGAGATGTGTGATACTTTCCCACGGCTTCGATAATTTTCCATCAAATTTTCACCAGAGATAGAGCTTAAAAAACTGGGATTGCCAGCACTAATCTGAGCTCTATCGATTGAGATAGTATGGAGTTATGATTCAAACACTAACTTCACCTCTATTTACCTGTGACTCCATACTATCTCAATCGATAGAGCTCGGATCAGTGCTGGCGATAACAGTTTTTTAAGCTCTATCTCTGGTAAAAAATTGCTGGAAAATTATCGAAAAGTGGGGGAGTACCACGTATCCAGGGACTCATGGCCAGTAGTGTAAGTTAAAGCTGTTATTAGAATATCAAGATTACTATTTTAACTGTCGGTCTCGGCCCCATAGTATTTCTAGATTTGATGCTATTTTCACGGAAACTGGAGTAGTACTGTTATTTTGCACTTCAAAAATTCAGCGGGCGGCATAGAGCGATAGTTATTCATTGTTGAAGATGAAAAATAGAGCGTTTCTCAAGAGAAGTAGACTGAAGTCGAGTATTTTCATGGTGAGATCTTCTATACCAATCTAGGAGAAATTTCTATCATAATCTATATAAATTAAGCACTTGAACTGAACGCTGTGTATTATGATTGAAAAGCAGCATACTTTTATAATTGCATATGTTATTTATAGAATTAGTCGTCAATATACCATTCAATATCGAGGGTGACTTCAGCAAAGCGCGAAAATACGGTTGGACGACATCAGTTAATACAAATGAAATATACATTCAATGTTTTGACCGATTCAGGAAAATAAAAATTATTCTATCGTAGAAAAACTGAACGACTGGATACTTCTCTTTTAAACTTATGTGGTAAAGAATTTACTGGCGGCAAAATCGACAAGTTCATTTTTATACTAGTCTTTTGTTTTCGAATAATTTTCCCTAAAAACTACAAAAAATTGTATATTTCAAAAAATTTATGGCACCAGAGAAAAAATTCTACCAGCCAATCATTCTGATTTAGCCGTGTTCCAAATGGACATCGGTCAGATTCACGTTCGTCTTAATTATCTTCATCTCGCTATTGAACACTTCGAACAATCGTTGCAAATGAAAGAGAAATCTGTTCTTTCTTATTACTCAGATATCGGTGACATATACGCTCATGTGACTTTGCTCTACAGAAGGGAAAGTATACATACACGGATTCTTTCTCCCTGTTTGCAAAAGCGCTACACATATTCGAAGACAGGGTGAGGGCGAGTCGTGAAGCATGAATCTTCTCCCATAAGGAAAGAAGAATTTCAGCTAATGTCTATCCGGCGCCTGGAACCAGGTATCATGTCCTGGCGGAAAGGTTCGTCGATATGTGTAAAGATAGCTGGTAGTAATGACTATGAATCAAACGCATACTATCGTCTTGCAGTCGACTCGAAAGATAACATTCATGCGAGTGCTGTTGACAAGACCCACACTCCACGCCCCCTATACACATGTATACCTTTTAACTATTATGAAGTTGAAGAAATTCAAGCTATAATTGTATGAATTATGTATATATCTGCATGATCTAATTGTCTCTAATTTCCTTCAAGTGACGATTTGTGAATCGTAAGTACTGCTGACCATGAGCTGCTTGCTGGGATGGATTCATCTGTTCAATAGAAGCTCAAGCAATTAGGCATCGAAGAATGTCTTTTTCATGTCACAGTCATCATAGACTGTTTTCTGAGAAAAAGTGGTCTAATTAATCGAACAACAAAATGATTATCTATTAACTAATGAATACATTTAATGTGCTGATAAACGATCGCATAGAAGTTCTAATAAATTGACAAAGGTATAATACACTACTTGGAGGATGGAACCATTTTTGCAAGCTCGCCTTTTTTTGAGTTTCTCTTGCTAAAACAATGCATGCAATTCATATTACCGTTGATTATATACTGTATAATTTTGATAACAGTTGCGGTTAAATAGTGGAAGGCAGACAGAGTAAGAACTGGAAAGTTACAATCTTCAGTTATGTGCGACCCCTAAAGTAGTTCTTTTTTTGTGGCTTCTAAAAGGCAACCAATAGAATGATAACCACAATAATGAAAATGTGTCGCGTTATGATAGGTTTGCTTTCACACAATAGCAAATATTTGGTGTCTCGTATATAGATACTGAGTTATTTTCTATGGCAAGCGAGTAAATATATAAAGAAGAACAAAAAAAAATGATGGCGAGAACTACTATTTTTTATTGTTCTAGTGCATACTGATATAATGTCGACGAGCGCAAATCAAGAGAAGATAAAAGTCCGCTTTCGCTATTGGAACGCTCGCGGCCGCGTTCAGGCGATTCGCTACATGCTCGAAGATATTGCAGCTAAATATCCCAATGTCGAATATCAGGAAGATGTTGAACTATTCGAAAAATTTGCCGAAGAGTGGCCTGCTCGCAAGGCAGATAGAAGCATTTCTGGACCATTTGGTAATCTACCCGTACTCCATTGGAACAATACACACATTATTGCACAAACTCTACCTATCGGTTTGTTAGTGTCGTATAATTATACAGACATTTAACATAAACACTTGTTCTCCATTTCTAGGGCAATTCATAGCACGTAAATTCGACTTATACGGTAAACCGAAACCAACCAATGAAGATCCTATTGTTTTTCAAGCTCTTATCGATGGTGTTGTCTCCTGTGCCTACACCGATATTATATTTAATATATTCATGGTCCTCTGGAATCAGGTAGATTTTGACGATTCAACTGATCCATATGCTCGACTAGTGAAAAAAATTGCTGGTGATCTCAAGATGTTGAATGATCTTCTTGCAAAGAGTTCAACATCGTTTTTCTACGATCAAGATGAGCCAACTATTGCGGATTATTTCGTATTTTATGCGTTTACACTTGCGAAAGATGTTCATTCGGCTTTGTTACCAGCTAATGAAGATTCACAAGCATTGGACAAACTTGAACAAGTAATGAGAAATCGTCCAGCATTGGCCAAATATTTTAACGAAGGTCGTCTATACAATCGATTCAGTGGCTCACCGACAGAAGAGCAATATCGAGCGAAACTTGTCGCAAAGAAAAACTGATCGATATAGTTCTGATTGATGAACACAAGCTTCTAAATAAAAAAAAAGGATTGATACTACAAAATTTTAAAGACATGTTGTTAAGCACTAACTAATGTATTCAATTAGTGCATGAATGTGCAGTGTGAGGCTAGTATTCGCTCATGTCCACGCCCAACTACTAGCCTCATGCAACAGAGAAAATATCTAGGCATGAAGAAATCTAGAAATATGAAGTCTAGGATGAAAATCGAACCTTTGGCTCATTCTATTCTAGGAAAGATATTATATCTTTCTTGAAAAAACTCAGGTATAACAAAGTATAGATGTTGTTCAATACCAATTGTTATGATTTACTAGACGAAAAGATTTGAAAAAAATCTTTCCTTTGTTCTTAGTATTAGCATTGGTAGAACGCAACAGACTCAAATAAAACCTACCACTAGTAGAAATTCAAGTCAGCTATGCGCAGAATCTATCATCTACTACCAATAACACTTAGCTAACATGTTGTTTTTCATCAAAACACTAATCAAGCAAATTCCGTACGAATTAATACTTTATGATTATCAGGGACATAGTTTTTGTTGACGAAATGTGATCACGATTGCGTTTGAGCTAATTCGGATGCATACCAAGAAATGGGTCACGAAAGAGATGTACTTGATCACAATGAATATTATACATAAATTTTTTTGTATATTATTCGACAATAATATGTTCATTAATAGAGTCATCTAGATGGAATGTGTGTCACTTGATCTGTTAATCAGTGGAAACATGCAGAAAAGACATGCCTTCGTATCATAATAATAATGACTGAAGTTTCTTTTGGAGTATATTGAGCAAGAAACAATTTTATCAATGCTCAAATCAAACAACCCTGTTATAAGATCTTGTACGATGTTGTGCGATTCATGTATGATTTTCTAGGTCCCCAGGTCGAAAAAACAGATATCGGATCGTACAAGAGCTGATAATTTTCTATCTCTAGTGACTTTCTGGACATTCTATATATTTATATTAAGAGCATATCTGGATTGTTGATGGTGGGCAATTATAAGACTTGATTCATAAAATCGTATGCGTGTCATTATTAATGAAGAAAAGAAAATTTATTTTAATGTATCTCATACTGAACCAGATGAAATCTTTTTCTTTTTATTCTATTGAGTAAAACATAAATTTTTCTTGTTTAAATATTTTACAAGCAAACATTCGAGGCGTACACAATGAATCTATACCATTACGTATTGACCAATAAGATTCATCATCTACTCTCACTTTTACTATTGTACGAGAGGGGAAATATGATATAACAATTACTGAATATGCCTATTCAAATCGTAACAACTTCCGTGTGTTTTGGAACGTTTCCAAGTGAAAGTACTAAGTTTATGTAAAATTCAAGAGTATTTACCAAAGTTCGTTGAGTGAAAGGATAATGTGCATCAAAGCTTACTTAATGATTAAGTCAATGCAGTGATGAAACCAATAAAACGAATAATAAAATGATATTTGCCGATTCCTGTAGCGTATATCGTATATATTATTAGATGAAAAGACATCATGTATTGAAGACATGGCTGACAATACAAACAAGGCTTTTCAGTGTATCGATATGAAATGAATCTGATAAATTGTTAGAATAATAATTTTAATGGTAAACATTTTCGAAGTGATAAAATTTCAAAGCGTGCCTATCAACTATAAATATTGTTATAATTTTGATTTATTCATTTATTTGACATTTGTTTTTTAAATCAATTATTTTAAGCCATCAAACAGTATATCATAAATTTATAATAGTCAGAGTTTGTGAGTTCTATACATTGGTCCCACAAGGGGCCGTACACTAACAAGTTTTTTTGTCCCATTCAGAGCCCTGATACAAATCAAATTTTATTTTCTCTTTGTAAGTTGTGTGTATTTGTGAGCGTGAGTGTAGTTTATTTAATAACACTAACTACGAATATATATAAAGAGAAGACCAAAAGCTAATACAGACGGTCACAAGACAAATGAAAAAATCAATACATAATGTACGAAAATATAAAAGAAGAAGAAAAAACAATGTGATGTGTTATAATTTATTGCGAGAAAAGAAACTTATGATATGTTTTTGCATATAGGACAAATTTCTGTTACTCTTGAATTGATCAAAACAGAATTATCGAATAAAAAAAATACTGTTAGATTTTTGTGTGATTATAATTTTAGTTAAACGATCCATGTTTATTTTCTATTCCTATTGAGTTTTTTATTTGTTGTTACCAAACCACAAGCCCAGAGAAGAATCCTGTTTACGATAAGTAAAATCACGATTATTCTTTTGTAGCCAATTTATAATTTCATCGTATTGTTTTGATAGGTTATTTGATGATTTAAATATTATACTCGATAAGGGCTTGTCTTGTGTGAGAATAAATCTCATTGGAGAATATATTCCAACGTTGAGTTTGATATGTTTTATGTTATTTGATAATATTGAAGCAATTATCTCCATAGGATCCTTGTAGTCGTTATCAAACTTACCACAATTTATGTCTAGTGTATGAACATTAGGTGCTCGTTGTAATAAATTGTCGATGATATGTTTAACAATCGGAAGCGATATTTTACAAACCGTCCAATCCAGTGAGAGTTGCACAAGATATGACATATCGATAAGTAATGAAAGATAATGAATGGATTTTTCTGGATATGAATCATCCAAGCGAAGACTTAGATTTGTGATTTTCCGATATAATGGTCCATTTGTTAGTTCATTCTATATGCAGAAAAGTCAATCTAATGTAATCTTATTAGAATTTTGTAAATAAAACTGAACTTCGAATCAGAGGTGTCCACAGCGGTCGCAGTTTCTTTTTAAACAAGTGACATGGTATGGGATGTATTTTAATAATATCATTGCAGTGGCATCTTTTTTTAGACACGAATTACAAAACTACATGAATTTGTAGAGGATTTCGGTGTCCATGAATATAATATTTTGAGACTGAATGAATTTGATGGAAGAGTAACAAGAGTGCTAGTTCAGTACCTTGTTAGAAGTAACTTTTAGAACATTTTTGAAATAGCCATCGCGGTGGCCTCAGCGGCAGGTTTTCAGCCGCAATGGACATCTCTGCTTCCAAGATTTTCTTATCAAAAAAAAACATAATAATCTGTACCTGTTCAGAGATGATATTAATCTGTGTTTTACTCAAATTAACACATAAATGAGACACATTATCCATGATAGCTTCTTCATCATTACCCGTTGTAGTCAAGGTTGAACAGGAAACTTTATTTATTTTAAAATCATACGTTTGGGATGACTCACATATTGGTATTGAATAAAGTTCAACTATTCTACCTTTAATACAAGTACAATTAACGAGCCAACGTTTGTATTCAAGCCAGAATGATGACCGAAAAGGTTCAATCCTTTCCTCAATATGATGCTTGGTTATATTTGTATTTATAAAGCTCCTGAAGAAAAACTCGAATTTGTCAAGATCAGGCAATTTCATTTGGATGAATTGTTCCCATTGTAAACCATCAAAGATAGAGTCAGATATACGTGTACAACTCACTAGTTTGAGATGAATGAGTGAAGAAGTAAGTGAAAGTAACATTTGAATCTTATTCAATAACATAAGATCTGATTTGATTGTTAATGATTTTATTTGTGATGATAATTCTAATTTAGTATATGAAGCAAAAGTACTGTCGCTATCATTCATACTAAAATCTAACAGTATTAATGTTTGAAGATGAGGTAAACGATGAAGAATATTGATGTATTGTTTGCATGAGCATCTGTTTAGTGTTAAATATTGTAGTGGATATTGTATGGGCCATTGTATATTGATTATAATGAAATTTGCAGTTGGCATGTGTAACGCATGAAGATAAAGCTTAGCAATAGTAGATGAATGCAGTTCAATTGTTTCATAACATAGATTCAGTGAATCTTGATGTTCAATTGATAATGAGAGAAGATTAAGTGGAATATGTTTGAGAAATGTAATTAAGTGAGACTCTTCTATTTGAATAAGAGTTAATGAACGAAGTCGAATGAAATCATATATATTGAAAAGTGAAAGAAATAATTCAATTTGGCCAGGTGCTTCATCTCCATCGGAGAGAACTAGTGAAATAATATTTTCTGGATGAATAAAGGAACGAATTTGATGAAACTTAGATTTAGATATGGAACGAAAATCGAGTCGATATCGATTATAAGAATTAACATTCTTGCATAAAAGTTTACAGACATATTTAAGAGAAAATAAAGTAATTTTAATATCGAGATGATCAATAATACGGTGTATAATTTCTGTAGGTAGAATAAGAAGAGAAGTAGACATTAATGTATATTCTTCAATGAAATTGTGTTTATTTGGCGCTACCTGCTTTGTAACAACAAAAAAAGAAAAGATATATTCTGACTAAGAATAAAAACAAATAGAATGGTAACTCATCATATGACTCGTGACGTCAAATATCTTCTCTCACATTGTATTAAAAACAGAAAACAATAAACTAACAATAAATCATCTCACCACACGTATAAATGTGGAGAATAAATTTATAGCCTATACTACCCTCTTCTTGAGTCTACTCTTATCACTCAATTAATCATATCTATTCTCGTTCTCTCCTCTCCTATTTCCTTCCTCAAAAAATAAAAATAAAAATAAAAAGTACTCACTCTTTGATTTTGGATGACAATGCGAGTGTGAAATTTTTGGTTATCTATACTAACACACTCACATTCTCAAGAGTAAATGTAAGATCACAGATACAATCAAAGTCAAATTTTCATATTAAACAATTATACTCATGTGCAATTTATTCATTTGAAACTTTCCTTTGCATGACGTGTCGACTGTCGAATAGTAGAAACTATAGATGCCTATAGTGACTAATCTATTATTATTTTTGAGTTAATTATTTTCGATAAAACTGAATATAATTTATTGTGCAGTATATGGCAAGTAAACTCTTGATATTTGTGAATCCCATTGTCACGATAGTCTACCATGATGTATTTTTAGTTAAATTATTTGCTCTTTCTTACTTGAGTAACACTATCGGTATGTCACTGTATGTCGTTTTTTTCGTTTCTTTTTAGATAGGCATAAAAGGAACAATATATCAACACACAGGATGGAGAGAGATAGAGTTATTCAACATCCACTACTTCTCTAAATAGTCATCAAGACACAGAATATGAGCTTACCAGTGATGAATATTTGTTTCAAATTCATTCCAATGCGATCGATGATTGTCTCAATATATTCGGTAAACAACGAATGATTCATATGCGTTAATCAAAAATCTCATTCGTGAACAGGAAAGCTTATAGTCGAATTTTGTTTTTTGATTAGTTTCGATAGTTAAAAGCAAACATAAGAGAATATTTGTTGAGAGAAAAGAAAAAAAAACAGTATGAATCATGACTCTTTTTGCGCTTGTGATAATTTATTCACTTGCATGTCGTCATGTCAAATAGAAGAAAAAGCATGCAATTCTGACAAGCTGCTGTGTTTAGCAAACAACTTTCTATTTTTTTTTTGTAAATGATTGTTATTTTCGAATTTTCTAGACAATGATTGATCAAACTCTATAAAAATAATTCATAGAAAAGAATGTCACAAATTCTTTTCGATCGATTACCCATCGAGCTTATTCATTCAATATTTAATTATCTGTTAGCTAACGACATCTTCTATGCATTATTTAATTTAAGTCCTTTTCTTGATTTTATTATTACGGATTATGATCGATATTATCTCAACTTTAAATCATGTCGTAAATCTCAATTTGATTTCGTCTGTCGTCATATTCGACCTGATCAAGTCGTATCACTCACATTATCCGACGCGAATGACACACCAGATCAATCGAAATTATTTTTTTCTTACTTCAAAGACATCGAACATTTCGTTCAACTTCGATCTCTACGAATAATTCAAATTGATAAGAACTCATTGAAACCATTATGTATCGGTCTTAGTCAGCTCAAACTTCTCTCCTCCTTGGAATTCACTCAAGTACATTCAGTATCTGAACAATTTAATAATGTAATTGTACAGCTGTTTCCTCAGCTCAATCGTCTTATCCTTTATGATGCTAGACATCTCACTGCTACTACTACAACAACTCACCCATTCTCTCGCCTTCGTCATTTGACACTTGGTGAATGTTGGTTCGTTCATTTACAACGTATTTCTCATCTAGCACCAAATCTGACTTCGCTCGACATTAATGTTCAAGAAAGTACTACATGGCCTGTGCTTAACTACGATCAGATCCCACCACAGTCACTTATTCGACTCATTCTCAACATTGAAAGTAAGTTACATTTTACTATTTAGTCATCTTCTCAAAAAACAATTCTTTCTTCATATTATTGTCTCTCGAAAATTAGGCGTGTTGCCATTTTTCAAGAAGAAACTTGATTTATAGTATTGTTAAAATGTTTCTCTAAGGCGATAGAACTGAAATAACTGAAGGATATTAAAGAGAAGTTCATCAAAAGTAAAGTGATAAGAATCGATGTTGATCTTTCAAGAATATAATCTCTTCAGAAAAATTCTGTATCAAAAATTTAGATTGTTCAGTGACTCTTGACCAAATCGAACTTCTACTATCGAAGTTATCACGTTTGAAATATTTCGAAATTCAAGCACAAGGTAATGACGATCTTTGTGATAGTCTACGATGGCAAATGTTAGTATCTCATCTAAAAATATTCAATTTCAAATTTAAACTCTTTTTACAATTGAGCAATGATAAACAGCAAGAACTTCTCTCATCTTTTTCTAATCCATTTTGGATCGTAGAAAAACATTGGTTTATTGTTTGTAACCAATATGAAATCTATAGTGTGCCTCGTTTTGCTGAAACATCTGCTTGTGAATCTTTTCTGCCACCGATCTATCGGACAGTATCAAATGAAAGATTGTTCTATGATCATATATTTACACTTGTATTAAACAAAATTGATGAACAACAGTTGCTAGCTGATCATCATCGCTTTCCTCACGTTCGAGTACTTTTATTGGCCAAGCACCTATCACTCGATACTCTACGTTCTCTAGTCGATTTATCTCAAGTACAATATTTGAAAGCATCGCTGGAAACATTTGTTCAATTAGCCGATAACATGTCACGTCTTCGTGAGCTTGCATTATTATCATTATCATTAAATGGATTAAAAACTAGTGTTTATGAACAGATTCGCATTTTGCACTTGGACAAGATTAACTTCATAGGAAAGAATGATGAAAAACGATTATTTCACATGTTCACTCGGGTTGAACGTTTCTATGTACATGGTGAAATGCAATCTCGTCGACAGATGGCTCGATTTATTAATGGATTTCATTTTTTATCATATGGTTCATTTGAATTTGAGTGGTTAACAACAGCACGAGTAAATGAAACATATCATTGGCTCTTGAAAAATGCACGACGATTAACGAATGACAATTTTACCTATAGAATCGACAGCAGATGCGTACATTTGTGGATTGGTGACAATGACAATGAACAAGACGTAAGTTTGAAAAAAATAGTCATCATTGATAAAATGATTTCTTGCTTTGGTAAATTCGATGAAGAATATTGACTTATATGTTTCAATCCAATGAATGTTTTCTTCAATGGTTATATTCGTACACATTATTTTGCTTATTAACCCATCGCAAAACAATATATCATTGATTGACCTACTGGTCTTTTTTTATTAATTTCTATAATCCAGTTTACTTGTTTTTTTACAGTAAAATACTTAGTGTCGTTCATACTCTTGAATAGCAGTTTCCTCGATTGTGTTTAACTTTGTTTTTGAGAACAACAAACTAACTTTCACATGTCTGGTAACATTCAATAGATATGTTGAATAAACGTTTTTGTCGAGTCTATAAAAGTCTTCCGGTAAGACAGTTCTTTTCTTTTCTGTACGCTTTGAGTTACATTCATTTTCATTTTCTCTTGGTACGATTGTCGTAAATGGCATGGCAACTAGAGACGTAAAGTCGATGCATTAATTAGTGATGGCGACCGAAATTCTTTAAAAATATTCTTAATTTGGAGAAATTTTTACATGAAACAGAGAGAAAATGATGATAGAAGACTAATTGATAAGAAACCAGACGGTAACATCTCGTAAAATTGGTTTGGGACGTTGGAAATTTTTTTTATAAAACAAAAACGTAGCGTGTTACAATGGCGGTGGCTCAATCAATTGGCTTGCATCGATATGGCGTGTGGGTGTAGATGTACATGAAGAGAAGATTCACACCCACACCTTCGTCGTATATATGACAGAGTGATGTTAGATCAACTGCCTATGTCTATGAGTGAATGTGATAACATTATCTGGGTGGTTTCGCTATCTTACAATCAAATGTCAGTGCCTGTTTGACACGAACTCATTCGCTATGCGTGGTCTGCATTAGGTTACATTGTTCAGTATACACGAAATTCAATATCTGCTAATATGTTGAATGAATTAGATTGAAAGTTATGCTTGAGTTTGTCAATAACAGAGTCTATCGAATAAAGCTCTCAGATGACTTAAGGCTCTTCTTGAAGATGAAAAATCAAGATTCCAAGGTATATCAAAAGTACTATTTTTGAAGCTTGAAAATTCAATGTCTCTTGAATAAAGACCGATGAGCACGAAATATTTTGTAGCTTTTCTAAACTCATCGAGATCTACTTCTGATCAAAATATGAGCTCAAAAGCTGTTTTTAAGAGGAGAATCTTTCCTCGTGAGATATATTCAAATTTAAAGGTATTTCCAGTTTATGTACTATATTCACAATTCGAAATTTTACGAAAGTAAAATAGACCTAAAATTTTGACTTTCGTAAAATTTCTTATTGATATTTGAAATACTCTTTTCTCTATGTCTCTCGACGAGCTCTATCCAACCATAACAAAAAAGAAAATTATAAATACTACTGAAATTTGGAATTTCGGACGTATTACATAGAATAGAAATATCATAAAATTTTAATACTTTAGTTTGTGCTTGCTTATGGTAGTAAATTGATCCGAACATGATCAATCTTCTCATGTACCAGTGCACAAGGTTTCATTGTAAGTTAAAAATTGATTGAAAACAGAGAAATTTATATGTAATAAACAATCATAAAAAGAAAGCATAAATCATTAACAATGATTCTATTTCTTATCTCATTCTGAAGATAGCACATGTGAATTATGCTAAACAATTTGTGTTCGATAAAAAAAGAATCTCATTTGTCTCGTTTACGGATGCTCACCATCAAATAAGAACCACTCATAATAGTAACAAACAATTTTATCAATGATATAGCATGTCTATATCGCATTAAATTGAAAAGTCTTCATGAATGCGTATCATTTGTTCGGCCAGAACACTTTCACCAATATTTTCCTTTATTATGAACATAAATTTTTTTTTTTGTAAAAAATTTGTCAATAAAACACACAGTAGTTTGTCAAAGTTAAGTGTACTTGGGTGATATAAATGACAAATCAATGATTAATATATATGAAGCCAACACGTAGTCGTACAAACTTTTTTTACTTGGATATTCATTCTCATCGAAAGTCTTTCGAATATAATCTATTGAATATTTTCTAATTGAGATATTATAGATAAAACTGATCAATGAATTTTTATAATTATTTGTAATTTTAATTGTTTGTTCTACTGTTTGAATTCATTGTTTATACTCAACATTAATTTCTTTTTATTGGCTTACAAAATCTCATAAAATCAATGCTAACTTTTTTTGAATATCGTGATAATAAAAATAAAATTATATTCAAACTAGATTTGCTATATGTATAATTAAAAGGTGCATAAATTGACTATAAGAAAATGATTATAATTCGTTTTCTCAATATTATTCTATTCAATAATATAATTCCGATACACTTTATTTGATTTAAACACTTCGCTATGGCAATTCTTTTTCTATTTTTTGAAGTCAAATTGTCTGTTGTAATTTGTTGAATCATAATAAATCCATGATGTATATTGATATGAACAGGAAAATATAGAAAAGAATAGTATGTTGAATAGGTTAACGTGCGCAACTGCAGAAATTAATACATTCAGACAATAAAGACTGTTTAATAATTCTTTTTCTCGTATGTGTTGATGGTTCACAAGCTGACTTGTTTATTATTGACAACAAAAATAATTATCATTAAAATGATGATTTTACGGTTAGTTATGATCAGAAACAAAATATATCAAGTAGACAGAAAATTAGAACAAGCACTATATTCGTCCGATCGTTCATTAATAAGTGAGTTGTTTGAATTTTTTTTTGAGAGTGAGATTAGATAGAACCTACAGGACTGTTAGGGATCGTGTTAGAATATAGTGAGTGAACTAGTCCCTTTGAGATCCCTGTTTGATATGCAGGCCTTCTGGATAGGTCGCTAAAACCTCAGCCTGTGATTACCTTGATGTTCGTAGCACACGACTGAACTTTCACCAGACTCTTTGACACATCTCATGTGGATGATTCGAGTCTGTCTCGCACGTGCAAATGGAATAGCCATTTCTTTCATCAATTTAACGCGATCTATTTGAACGAAGGAAAGAAAAAAGATAATCCATCGTAATGAGTTTATTTGATAGAAAATCGTTGAACACGATGATTCCAAGAATCGGCGACATAGAGATTGCTATGTCGATCGAAGGACAAACTCCTGGGACTGTCAAACTGATTTGTTTCTGCTCCTGAGCCATTTCCACCCACAATGGCAATGCCCTGTTTTGCTCCTTGAGGCCAACGCATGACTCGATGATTTCCCGAATCTGCCACATAAAGAGCACTCAATGTATCGACGAATAGTCCTTCAGGATGTGATAATTGTGTCAAAGCCTTCCCTTCGCCTTGACTTCCAGCGACGACAATTCCTTCTTTTGCACCTTTATTCCATTTCATCACACGATGATTCCTGTTGTCCGACACGTAGACAGCCTGTTGTTGATCGACAAAGACGAAGGTCGGAAAGTTAAGTTGATTGAGACCAGCACCTTCACCATCACCACCAGCCACAAGAGTTCCATTGTGATCTCCTATTCGATATCGTCTGACTTCAGCTTTCCAAGTATGACAGGTGTACAGATATCTCTGATTATCCATGGCTAATCCTCCACAAACGATGTTGTCGATGAGGATTTCTCCGTGAGTTGTGCCACGGCGACAAGACCATCGCACGATTCGTTGATTGTCTCGATCATTAATAATGAGACTATTAGTCTCCTTATCGATCAACACATCGGTTGGCAAATCCAATTGACTTCCACGGTCATTGCCACCAGCTACGACTTGTCCATTCATATTACCAATCTTCCATTGAACGATACGATCATTCAACCAGTCAGCGATAATCATTGTTTGGCCATTATCAATGAAGAGACCATAAGGGCTCCAGAGTTGATTGGTGGCACTGCCTGCTCCATGACCACCAGCAACAGTTACTCCATTCTGTGCCCATTTAGCATCGGCTGGAATATTGGGCATGACTACAATGAACGAGTGAGTAGTTAAGAAGAAGAGAGATCATTGTTATCCGCGAAGGGAAGGAGGAAATTACTCCGCTGTGTTTTATTGTGCTTAAGATCATTTGAAAATCTCCCAGGTCAAAAACCTATGATCGAATACGACAAATAACGACTGTCGCACACGATCATTGTAAACGACAGGTGTATACAACCGTAGTTTTGTCGTTAGCTTCTATTACAAGAGAAATTACAATAATCACAGACATAAGCTAAAGAGAATTTTGTCGTGATCCATAGTTCCTCTGTGGTTTTATAGAGGGTATGATATCATCTAGCACTACATTAATCTCTATTACTAGAAATAAAATTCTAACAATAACACATACTTTTGAAGTACAATTTCCATTCTTTACCTTTCAAACAA
Source organism: Rotaria sordida (assembly GCA_905250125.1). Classification (NCBI taxonomy): domain Eukaryota; kingdom Metazoa; phylum Rotifera; class Eurotatoria; order Philodinida; family Philodinidae; genus Rotaria; species Rotaria sordida. Next base: position 22,997 of record CAJNOL010000960.1, on the reverse strand, counting down.
CAATACAATTGAATAATAAGTTAAGCTCGGTATATTAAATATTTTTTCTGTAGATATAATTTTATTGAACAATTTATCCATAGAATTAAAGAAATTTTCAAAATCTTTTTTGTTTCGGAGTAGCTTTCCCGGTCAATTTATTGGCAAGATTAATTGAATTTTTAAAATAATTTCTTTTTCTTTAGGAATGTTTCTATTGAACAGTCTTTTGATTAGATAAAACCAATTTTTTAAAACAATCTTTTTTACTCTTTTTATCTAACCAAAAAACTGTTCAATAGAAATATTTCAAAAGAAAAAAAATTCTTTGAAAAATTCATTTAGTCTTACCAATAAATTATCAATTGATAAAGTTGTTCCTAGAGAGAAAAAATTATTGTGAAAATTTATTTGGCGTTAACATTAAATTTTTCAACATACATGAATTTGTACGAATATTTTTACCGAGCAATGTAACGTATTGGCGAGAATGATGGGATAGAATAGTATACACGACGAAAAATGATGTTCTCTACGATTGTATGCTATCGTTTACGACGATTGTAGTTGGCCATATTTCGTCGTATACGACGCTTTACGGCAGTCGTAATAGAAGTAAAGAAAATTCCTCTCTTCTGTTGAAATTTTACGTACTTGCGATGATAAAAGTATAGATAAAAACTCCCGTAATGGTACAGGAGAACGTTCTAGTGAGTTCATGGAGTAGAATCTGAGAGAATCCACCTGTTCCGACAAAGGATTCTAAATGAATGAAGTTGTTGTTGTTGTTCTCAAAAGAGAAAAAATCTTACATTGGTGGAAGGCGCTTCATCTCTTAAAATGCTATCATCAATACAATGCATGAAAGAGAAAAGAAATAGAATCGTAAGAATAAAAAATTATTATCGATTTGAGAAATAGTTGTCTGCTCTGATATCTTTTACAGTAAGGCATAATAAAATTTTGAAGATATATTTTGAAATCAATTTTTGACTTTTTTTGGAAATCTTAAACATTAGAATATAACGTCAACACTCACGCCCTATCCAGGCACCGAACATCAACATTCAGATTTTGAAAAAACACGAACTTACAGTCATTTGTTTTTTGTTCGGCTACAATTGTCCTAACTCGACCAAGACAGTCTATGTGGATAGGATACAGTAGAGGACCTTTTCTGTTTAACTGGAAAAAGAACTTTGAGAATGAACGTCAATTCATGATATCAACAGGATGATTTATGAATAGTGAAAGTACATGCAAAATTTTCTTGCCTTCAAGTTTTGATGTGCTCAGATTTGAAGATTTGTTTTTTAATCAGAATCAAATAGTGCTCATTTTAATTTGATTTTTTACGTGAGCTCGATCGTTTAATATGATCTTCTCTCTCTCATAGTCTACTCTCATCTTTTTTTAGACAAATATTTAATTATATCTACTTATAAATTATTCATCGAATCATCAAAAATATTCGTGAAACCGATCATGTATGTATATTGCAACACATTCTAGCTCAAATATAGGTCCACAAGAAAGATGCGATCAAAAGCAAATTCGTTAAAAAGAATAATCTAGCATCATAAATAAATGCAGCCTTTTTTGAATTGAGTCAAATTTTTCTAGTTAACCGCCGCTTTGCACCTTCACAATCAATACGAGACTATATGAGTGTGAGTGTGGACAAAGAAAACAGACATACCAACATCCACACCCTACACCCACATCCTTATATCTGATCCAGATTCATTCTTTATAATGAATTGATTCGACGGTATTGAATCAGTGAAAATGGATATTACCAAATAAAACCCATAAAACTATTGAACTAGTATGCAATGGATGCAACCAGGTAAATTCACTAAGCCGCTGATCAACAAACAATGATCAATCGATTGGATGGACAGAAGTCGGTCATAGATATCAATTTCATATTTATCGAAATCCTTTCTAATCAATATTTCGATCATATATTAGCTCTATTTATGACGTTTAAAATACTCTTTCTAGTCTTAAAAATCGTCCTAATAAGTTACTCATCACAATGAAGTAAGTAAAACCAACTATACCGAGTAAATTTCAGTGATGATTGATTCCAACTTCCCTCAGTATTGCGTATGTCAGATGAGTCTGTTTTTTATCGAATGATTCGTTTGTTACTTTTCGAACATGGCAATATTTCATGCTTCATTTCGATCTATTTATGCCTCCTATTTTCTTTTTTCGTTTTTCTTCTTGAATTAATTTCAAGTACACATAATACTGAGAAGGCTGCATATAATAACAGTAAAACATTCAAGGTAAAGAACACAACATGATTTATTACATACAAGAAACAAATTCATATTTATACAAGGAAATTTAGTTCGTAGAGACCATAAATACCTATTTTTATTGGTATGGATATGGAGTGTATATTTTCTTTTCACTCAAACTCACATCCACGGCTACGCTCCACAAGAGCGAATCATCGATGACTATGGATTATGGACATATCTTCTACAGACTCATTTCGACGACAAACAATCAAACACATGAAAGTAATTTTCGTGCAATAATTGAGTGGCTATGATTTGAGCTCAAAAGAAACTAAACTTCACCTTAAAAAGTTATACGTATATTTTCAAGTTGGAAAAAGCTAGGCGAAGTACAGTCACACGAAGAACTTTTATTAATAATCGTAAAAAACGTGAAGAATGAGTAGAATACTTTTTGAAATATGATTATATGATGAATATCTATACGATCTTCAGTGGTAGCATTTATATATATTACTTTGTGAAGTTCTTCGGTTGGTTTGAAGACTGATTCAGAGTTTTACGCGCTACGAGATCAGCATGAAGGTTTCGATAAAGATACGATGTAGGAAACAGGAATGGTGGTAGATAGATTTAATTCCAATATCCAATACCAGTTTGAAATAAGAGAAATTTTATGAAAAAATGGACATGTTTCTTTCAATCAATCTTGGATAACATAAAAAATTACAAAAAGCTAGTGAGAAAGGTACTTCAGAGTGTAAATCGGAAGTGATTTGTGTGGTAGATTGACAGTACGATTGACAGTTTAATTCTGCTTATCCATACATTCACAATATCCTTTACATATGCCTTCTGATGCACAAAACCCAGATGAATAGTAATCCGTCGACTTGGATAATTCCAAGCAACGTTGATTGCATTTTTTATGTGCCAGTGCCGTCGGTTTCATAATTGATTGATTCTGTTTTCCGCGTTCTTTCCAGCATGGTTTCTCGTTACTAAGACAATCCGACCATGTAGACTCACACATATTGATTATCAAGCCAAGAACAAGAATGATAGAGAAGAGACGAGTGATAGTGGATCGATGCATGGTTTATTCAATAACAAGACTGTATGTATTCTAGTAAGAAAGAACTTTAAAGTAAGGTTTTCTTTTACACTATTGAAATAAATAAATTAACTGTAATGAATTACCCTGTCAAAAATAATTTGAGCCACCTACTTGTAAAAATAATGGGTGAGAAAATTTCAAAACTCTCAGAATAATATTAGTTGTCAACAGTGGAATCATACACTTGGGAGTTTGTAGTGAAGCGTAGATTTATATATATGAGATTACTTCCTCTTTTTTTTCGACCATGTCCTTTTTCTTCTTCCTATGATGACGATAACGTGACATAGTTTGCTATGTTCTGTGCTTCCGCAACATTCTCTTCCCATCCAATTACTCAGTAAAAGCACTATATTAAATCTAGATTTGTAGGTGATTCAATACCTAAGACAGCATCAGTTCTCTTCCCACGGCAAGAAGATAAGCGATGCAATGTTTTACTTTATATTACCATGCAGAGAATGAATCGATCGATGAAAACAAATACAAATTTCTATCTACGGACGTAATATAAAAATGCTATATTCTAAACTTACATGGTGTGCTCATTTTTGAAAGCTATGATGAAGTAAGTCTCTGGAATTATTTTATCGACTACGCACCTCAGTAAAAAAAATAAAGAGTTAGAACGATTTTCGAAAAGTTATTAAAAAACTGAGTAAATTCAGTTTGTGGACTTAAATAAACAAATAAGATTGATGGTATCAATTTTTTATTCTATATAGAAAAAAAAAATTTAATATTTTGAATTTCAGCTACTAAATCTATAATTTTATTTGAGATTCATTATATAGGCACATACAAGACGATGTTGTCTGTTAATCGAATCTTGGTATTTGGAAAAATAACAGATTATGGCTTCCTCATAAAAGTCTGCTGTAGTGCAGTCTATCGGATTCAAACTTTTCGGATCCGGACTCAAATCGTACTCTTAATACTCATCATAAAATGTAATAATCCGAATCTAATAGTCGATCCGAAGATATGATATGTTCTTTTTTCGATTATTTGTATTCATCCTGCAGTGCTGCCCAAAAGTCTCGATTTCCTAAAGTTCACCGAAGTTTCAAATTTTGGGCTTGAGATTTTAGCTGCATGTGTGTGGTGAAAAACGCTGATCATAGACACCAATTCGATATATGAGGGCTAGCGACGAATCTAAAATTTTTATGACGAGGAGGGGGCGATATTGATCAGAAAACGGATTTTGAACTTCGTTCGAGGTAGTATCGGTTCATTTTTGGGCCCTTTCTGCTGAAAAAAGTCGAAAAAAAATCTTTGAGAATAGGGACGATCACTCCCTAGCGCTTCCTCCTTTAAATCCGTCACTAATGAGGGCAGAGTTATACATCAAACACTGTCTTTATCTCTGACTGCTCAAATCTCAGCACTATGGATTCCACAAACTTCATCATTCGAAAAACCTGTTTTCTCAGCTTTATCCAACAAAATTTTCATCACAAAAATCTTCAAGATTGCTGAGAAGCGTGTTCACAGAATCTTAGCTGTCATGCTTTTTAGTTTGTCACTATGTAAATCACCTTCAGATTGATCTAGTTTGAAGACAAACAGTAATGTTTCATTATTTATCTGCGGTGGAAGAAAAAAAACTGAAGTTAACATCTATGTTTTCATCATTTAGAAATTATCTTAAAAGGAATAAAGGAACAGAAATATATTCGCTACAGAACTTTGTTTTTTCCTTCTTTAACTTTAAACAAACACAAAAATTACTCTGACGATAGTTCTCTTTTGTTGTCAATAACAGAGAAAAATTAATATCGAAATGAAGAAGTATATTTTAAGCAAGAAAGTGACGCGTTACGATTGAAGACTGAAAATTTTACTTTTTCTTCTTCTTCGCTTAGCTTTGTGTAAATGAGAGAAAATAATTCAAACTTATTCATTCAGCGTATGTTGGTATACAAACAAAAATTTTCGATTAGTTTCTCGTAGAGTCTTATTTTTACATTCTCTATTTTTTTAGTTCAAATCGACAAAAAATGAATTCAGATACCCAAGCTGCAATTTTTACATTATTCATAGTAGCATATAGTATACTATTAATCTGGTTTCCTATGAGTTTATACTTTGGTTATCAAAAGTATATTCAATTTCCAAAGACTCAACAACTGACGCAATGTAAAGTTCATGAGACCGATGTTATGAAATGGATTAATGGAAAATTTCAAGCAATATGGACGGTCAATTTTAATGATAATGAATCCGAAAAACGTTCAAAAATATTTTTAACCAATTATAAAACGTTTACAGATGCAGTTGAAGCTGCAATGAATCAATATAAAGTGAGTAAAAATTTTCATGAAAAAAAAATTTTTTTGAGAAACAGTAAGAAGACGACAATTCTTTGTCTGTCTTTTTTTCAGATTGGTCAAGTTTACGAATGTTATTTCAATATAAAGAAACCCTATGATATACTTTGGACACTTGATGATAAAATCAATCAATGTAGACGAAATTTGATGATTGCATTTATTTTGGGAATTGTAATCTTAATTGTTTGGACAATACCCGTCGGCTATTTTACTCACAAACTATATAAAAACAAGATGATTAATTCAAGAAAAATCTAACTCACTCAAAAAAAATGTGAATAAACTTTAGTCGTATGCAAATCAATTAATATAATATACTTCTAAGAGAAACTCATAAATTAGACTCATGTTCAGTTGTTTATATATACCATATGTCAAGTTTCCTTGAGATCGACGACGTCATGTTTCATTGATTCTACAATATATATGCATCGCATAATTATTTAAATCATATGAGAGGTCTCAATGGGCCGGGTCTCGGCCTGATCTGGCCCAGCCCATGGACCGAAATTTTTTGTATAGAAAACTATGGATGGGCCAGACTAATTCCGATTTTCGGATGGGCGCCCATGGGCCGAGTTTTGAAAAAAAGATGAAATTTTCATAGAATGTAACATATTTTCATTAAATTTTCTCGAACATCGGATGTAATTCTTTCATTAGCTGAAACATTTCTGCAATGAACAGCCAATATATGAAGTAAAATAAGGAAAAGATAAAATCCTTAATATTCAACAAAATGTTCGCGCCTAGCTCTCACCGCTCAACAACAATTACACCATCATAAATTACTTTTTCTTTTTCTAATTCTATTCATACTGAACCTTCTCAATCATCAGTTTTTGTTACCACTTTTTCTTCAACGACTAGTGCTGGTTCATCATCACATTTAAAACGGTATACATCCGAAATGATCGAATTTCTTTTACAACAGCAAACATCAAAATATGCTATTATTAAAAATGAAAAAACAAACACATCTTTATGTTGGAAAGTTTTTAATTATCCAACTAAAAAGTCAAAAAATATTGGTGAATTCGAGAGAATTGAAGGTTTTGCAAGTTGTCAAATGTGTTATCAAAGATCTGTTTATACATCAACTACTGGTACTCGAAATATGCTTACTCATTCATGTGTTAAAAAATTATCCAATACAAAAATAACAACGTTCACGACAAATTCATCATCTTCAAGTCAAATAAAAATTATTAGTATGATGAATAATTATAAACAAACAAAATTAAATGAAAAAGAATTGAATTTTGTTGAAAATCTTGTTTGTTCATGGATATGTTATCATATGAGACCATTTAGACGAATAGTTAACGATAATAAATAACTTCGACTAGTAGAGCGGGTGGATGTGGGGTTGTGGCTGTGAGAAAGATAGTAATACTCACATCCACACCCTCCAACATCCTCACCCCATACCTACACCATCATCCCACATCCACATACACTCCTACACCGACACCACTGCTATGTTAGCCACTTAAAAATGAGATTCATGTTGTGTACCACTATAATTCTCACTAAAGTTTAAGCATTTCAAGGAACATTCTGTTTGGCATGACTTCTGGTTGGACTATTTTACGTGGGAGAGCTGTGGCAATCGAGATTATCCATCGCATATGCTCACTATCTTCAATCGAACTTTCTTGAAATCGATTGCTGCCACTTGAAATACCGCATTTCTATATCCCGTCATATCTTCTCGTTAGTAGTTACTCTGGACTTTCAGCTTGAATTGCATCACTAGTCTAATAATGTTAGAAATTAAACGTACATATGTATTAAATAATATTGGAATGTCCGAGTTTGTTTTGTGTATTCGTAACCAATTTTGCTTCGTATTTATCGTTGACGAAATCACCTGGTTTTTTTTCCCACTCCAACATGTGTACGTGAATCAGCGAAGCATGATATTTTTATCAGGTAGATAGTTTTATTTCATCAGTGTGTTCATCGTCGCATCTGTTTGGTTCTTTCAATATTCTCCTTTTTTTGCTTTTCTTTGCATGTGCTGTCGTTACGATGAAAAAATATACACTAATATTTATATATGCGAGCACATTACAATTAAATATGGAAAGGACATGTTTCAATAAGGCCATTTTTTTGTCCGCGATTTTTATCGCTTTTATCTCTCTGAGATGTATCAAGGAGCCACTAGAAGTGTTTCCTACGACCGACTTTTAGAAAATTTCAAAGTGAGGCTTTTCCCCCTGGGGTCTTCCCAGGATTCGAAAAAAAATTCTTTCCTCAGACAGCTTCAGCAGCACATCATTTATATGCAGTTTTCCGTGCTGATTACGAATATGAAATTTATATTTCGATTAGGTTCAGTTTTACATATGAAAAAAGCTTTTTATCGCTAAATGGCCTATAGAGCTATTGCACCATACATCAATCTATCTATATATGAAAACATTGTTTTTCTCTTTTCAAAATATGCTAAAATGTATGAAAATATTCGTTCCACTCATTTCACGTAGGTTCAGTTATAAAAATAATCACTAAGCAATCACATATGTCGTGCAATTAGAAATATAGCACCGAAAGCCATGATTTCCAATTTAGTGCGGCCTTTCAGTACGACAAAACGATCGACTGTCAAACAGCCATATTTATCACTCGATGCAGGTTTTTATGCTGGTTTCGAACATCAACTCAAAAATGTGACATCAAGGGTGGGTGTGGGTATGGGTGGGGCTGTGTATATGGGTGTCGATGTCGGTGTAAGTTAATGGGAACATGATGCTAACCGACACCCTTTTACCTCCGACCAGGACTTATCAAGTCCTTGCTTTGGTGCAAGTTTCAAACCAAACAATCCGTATCTAGATGGTTTCCACCTAGGTAAGAAATCTTTATTCAGTACTGTGTATGATCCATATAACTTGAAAAATTCATAACTCCTGCAAGAAGCAATTTGTGCCCGAATCAATATAGGATTTATCACTTCTCGCTATGGCCCATATAACTAGTCTACTTTCGGTCAAAAAGCTTTCCAGCACCTGAAAAGATTCCCTTATAAATCATAAAAGTAGTTTTATTTGAGTTGAAATTTATATGATCCTTTGCTAGCCATGATTTGCAACTATTTCTCTGACAAACATCCCAATATATTTATCATGTTTAGCAAAGCTTTATTCAAACATAATTGTCACGAAGAAAACTGATGAGATCCAATTTCCTTTGACGTCAATGAATACTTTCTACATCATGAGAGATGGGAGCAGACGAACAATGTAGATCTAAGCTTTTCTGAAAGGTTGAAAAGACGGAGCGCTCTTGATGGAACATTTGAATCTTTCATGATATCTGTTTTTCAATTCATTTAACCATTGTACATGAAAAATGACAAAACTCATTCGAATACCTCTTTAAAAATTCTACTGTCTATAGTTCAGACTTGAGCAAAGTTTTTTAGAAATTTTGTTTGTCATTCAGAAATGCAAGAAGCATGCTATTTAATCGTAGATGTGTTAGTTTGACGGAAGATTTTATTAGATATTCTGAGAATAGATATGATAGATAATGTTAGAAGCATTTTCAGAACGAAGAAGTTTATTGATTTTCCAGTAGGTAACAGAGCTTCATAGAATGAGGAAAGATGTGTCTTGAACAGTGGTGAGACAAGATGTGACGAACATCTCACACATTGCTCTTGGAAAAATGTCGAAACTTACAGCTTATAAAGAATAGAATGAGTTCAACTAAGTTTTATTTCAGCAAGTATTTGAAAAAAATAGTAACCTAATTGCATGCAACCAATTTGGTTTGATACATTTGTTGGAAGACTTTTTGAACCGTCTTTAAGTATACTATTCATTATATTCGTCATAGTATAGAGTTATTGATAAATGTACTGAAATTTTTCGAAACAGATCAGTTAAGAGTGAACATCCTGTCACAAAAATTTCAACTAGAAATATATTTGTCTCTTTTCTTTTACAACAACGAAACAATCTGATACTCTTTAGAAAAAAAATAAAACATGCGAAGAGGCCTACTAGCTTACAGTAATATTTGATTCCACCTATTCTGATAATATTTGGTAACAAAATGAGTACACACACATTATTCGATAGCGTCCATAAGATCAAAGTATACGATAGCAATATTCAGTCACTTACTCATGAATTTCCTGTCACCATTTTGAACTATTATGTGCCAGAATTGTTCGACACTTAGCATGCTATATACAGATCTGGTCCGATCCAGTTTTACTGATAATTCCACTGCTTGAGACACCTACTCAATCAAATTGCCTCTTATCATTGATCTCAGTGACACAATAAAGACCGTGAATTTGCTAATAAGAAGTGTCACGTAGAAGACTTTCAATGAGTGCTGTGAAACAAATCGATTGCGTTGAGGCAGTCATGCTTCATGGTTCAAAAACCGTACTTTAATAGTGAGTCAGTTATGTGTAACTTGAAGTTTTGCTATGAGTCAAACACTACTGAAAATTAGGAAAACTCGCGGAACAGATCCTGTGAAGATTCAAAACAGAATGTCTTTTGGAAAATGAGAAGCTTTTAGAACAACTGACCCCTGATATCAGATTCCCGTACTGCGACACAAAACAAATTTTTATTTGTCTCGTGGAGCTCTGATGGGTAGTGTACTCATGAAAAGCTAGACTTCTTCGCACTGCTTAAGTCAGAATGCAAGATTAACAGCCTTATGAAAAAGATCGTGACCGACTACAACAACTTCTGCTAAGCAATGCACAAAAAAGAGGTGCGACATATTTTCTCTTGACATATACTATTTATTTATACTAATTAATAATACACTTTCTTTTGAAAAATAAATGATAGTTCAAAAATGTTTGGTTATTGCGTTGGATACTTTGTCACATAAAGATGTGTAATACTTATTTCGAATTTTTCAAGACATTCAAGTCACCCAATGAGACATCCAGCAAGATCAAAATAATTATGATGGAATTATCTCTTGCTCCATCCTCATAAAATCAGTTTTTCTCGACAATCTCTCACGTTCAGGAATGCTTATGTTAACTGATATCTGTATGTGACACAAATAAGGGAGACAAATGAATATTATTTTGTCACATTCTATTGATCAAACAGTGAGCTGATGCAATGGACAAATCAAATAGCGTCGAAACATGATTTTCATGGAGTTGACATAGAGCTATCTCGTGTTTCATAATGCAACACACTCTCTGCTTAACTTGAAATGTCCATAGTATGGTGTGGATGAATGTGGAGTGTAGATGTGTCTGGGTGTGAGGCCGACAGGGTGTGAATGTGAAATTGCCTGTGAGCGAGGATTGACGAAAAATAGAACGCCACCCGCATCCACATCCTACAGCTACATCCACACATCCATAAGTCCACACCCACACCCACACCCTATGATAGTCAAAGCAAATTTTCGTAGCTTCTTAGAGTCAAGCTGCAGGAGTTAAAACCTTCGGAATCTCAGAGTCGGGCTTCGAAGTTATCACGTTTAATTCTACAAAGCTCTAACCCTCATCTTCATCTTCATGCCCACATCCACATTTCAGTACTTTGACGTAATTCAAAGTACTTCGGCGTACTTGGAATTACTTTTACATACTTTGAGCTACTTCTGGATACTTTGAAGTACTTTCGTACTTTGATGTAATTTTCGACTTTAAGCATGTTGATCTCCTTAGTCAACGATACCCGCGTATTTTACGCAATCACAGTTTCATATTCATACTTCCTGAGCCCACCGCACACTTGAAAACGTTGATTACATAGTCTGTTGAAGAAAACAAATACATGAAAATTTATTACGCAGGCTTTATTTCATCGATAAGTTTTAGGAACACAACGGAAGGCCAGAACGTCATAGAATTACAAGTTTAATAAAAATGAAGCTATTTATTTAGTACTCTTTGCTGTCTTGTGCTAGCATAACACGTTCCATACACATCAATGATAAAAAATAAAGATAGTTGACAACTGCTTACCGATTAGAATAATATTCTCGCAACAATCACAGAACAAGATGCCCATTCAAGATCAAGCAACACAAACCAGCCAATATCGCAGATGCCTGGACTTAAGAGTGAAGGGTGCATTTCAATTCATTTCCTCGCTAATTATTCCACTTGTGTTGGGTATTTTCACTATTGTCATCACTTTCCATCAACAAAAAATGATCCGAGAACAACGACTTGAAGATCTCAATGAATCCAGGTATCAACGGCTCGAAGATCTCAATGAACTGAGAGAACAGCGCCAAGTAGAAGAGAAGAAGGCGAATAGCTCAAATGAATTTCAACGTCAGCTAGCAACTGATCGTTATCGAGACGAGTTACTTGTAGCTTATATTAAGGATATGGCCACATTATTGAAAGAAGGCAATGGCTCATTCACATCTGATGAAATTACGGCTACTGTTGCCCGAGTCAAAACTCTGACCGTTTTTCGTCAACTAGACTCACAACGTAATGTTCAAATTATTCGATTTCTCTACGAAGCCAAACAGCTTACTGGAATACACGGAAATTCTTCACTAGATCTATCAACAGCAAAACTTCTTGATATCGATTTTCGTGATTTAGCAGTAAATGGAAAGCAATTGAAGCAACTATCATTGACTGGCATCTTTCTATCAAATGCCGCATTTATAGGCATTGAGATGGAGCATATCAACTTCGCTAATACTGAGTTTAACACTGTTAACTTTTCATCGGGCCATCTTAGCAATGTCAATTTTTCATCCACTAAATTCGACCATGCTAACTTTTCATACGAACAATTTCACAATGTCGACTTTTTATTCAGCTCTCTCTCCAATATCAATTTTTCATTCGTTTCATTCTTTAACACCCGCCTATCATCTGCCAAACTTGATCATGCTAATTTTTCATCCACTGTGTTCTTCAATGGCAACTTTTCAAATGCTCGACTCGAGAATGTAAATTTTTCATTCATTCTGCTTAACAATGTTGATTTTTCATTTACTTGGCTTTTCAATGTCGATTTTTCATACTCGAAACTCATCAATGTCAAGTTTTACACTGCCACACTCAATAATGTCAACTTTTCATCTGCTGAGCTTAGTTATGCCAATTTTTCAATGGCTCACCTCGTCAGTGTCAACTTTTCATCCGCTATTTTAGGTAATGCTCACTAGAGTTTTGCTCTTTTTTTTCATGAAATCCATTCTCTGATTGCCCTTTAGTTTCAGCCGACTTCTCTCAAGCCAGAGTACATGATACGGATTTTCGACAAACCACCTGTGTTGCAGCTCGTTTCAATGATGCTTCTTTATTCGCTTCTAGCTTTTGGCAGTCAAATATTAAACGTGCTTCGTTCAGAAGAACTTTCTTGGCCAACGTTATGTTCCTCCATGCCAATCTGTACAAGGCTGATTTTAGTTTCAGCCAACTTTTAAATAGTCAACTCGAAAGTGCTCTCTCAATTCAAGACGCTTTATTACCCAGCGAAATGCTTGTTAATGATACGAACTTGATCAAAAATGGCCAAGCTGATTGCAATACTTCCCTTGTTGACAGTTGGACATTGCAAACTGGCAATGTCACAACAGTGATATCTGACAAGAATGATACTAACTGCCAGTTCACGTTACAATCACTTGTTACTGGAGCTACTATGTTGCAACGCGTCAATTTATCAAACAAGTGGAACTCGAATTCTTGGCCATATTCCCAAGCCATACTGAGTGCGAGTATGAGCATTGGTGTAGCCATCCATTTGAGAGGAATCAACAATATCGGACACATTCGTGCTCAGCAAAAATTAAGTAAGTTTAGTATACTATCCCTGACTACGGTACATCTTTTGTATACAGGTTCGACTGAAGACAATATCAGTTTGGCTTTGGATGATGATATGCGAGAACTCGAAGTACTCATCGAGTTTAGTGCGCTCAGCAATCACAGTAATCAGACAAATTACTGGTGTGATGACATCAAGCTCTTCATCGTCTATGGTACATATTTGGAATTTTTACGAGGTAAGCATGTAGTTGGCATTGTCTGAGGGGTCAGCATCTGTAGGCGTAAGGCTGTTGAACACTTCAAGTCAAAGTGTTTCACTGATGAGAAAAAATTCTTCATTTCACGAGAACTCCATACTTCCTTCAAGACACTTTTTAAGTGGACAAAACTCTTCTAACGAGGAAACATTCCTAAGCGATCCGCTCCATTTACCATTATATTATACCCATATGTAAGGGACCATTAGATTAGAATAACCTCCAAAGGATTCGTGCTCTTATTGAGATTTGACAGAGATATGAAATTTTTAGTGGATTCTTCCCGTAGGAGGTTAGTTTTGGAGCAAAATCATATCTTCGAATTTCGACTTGCAACTTTGTCAACATCAAGGTCTTGCTAAGACTAGCTCACGTATAAAGTTTCATCATTTTTAGAAATTGCATCTCTGAGATATGAATCTTCGAAAATATCCATGTTTTACGCTATATCTATAGAAAAGTGTCTTTTTTTGAAGAATTTATATTTCAAAGATTCAATTTCGAAAAATGATGAAACTTTATACATGAGCTAGTCTTGGCAAGACCTTCATGTTGTCAAAGTTGCAGATCGAAATTCAAAAATATGATTTTACTCCAAAGCTAACGTTCTACGGGAAAAATCCACTAAAAATCCGATATCTCGGTCAAATCTTAATAAGAGCACAAACCGTTTGGAGGTTATTCTAATCTAATGGTTCTCTACATATGGGCATAAGATGAAGATAAACGGAGCGAATCACTTGGGAATGTTCCCTCGTAAGCTCTTTACTTTCTATCTCCTTAATCATTCCTGGCATCGAATCTTTATAAAATACTATTGTCCGTGGGTGTGGAATTATATAGCGTGAAATACAAACCTGAAGGGCTAGTCTGCCTCATAGACTGTGACAGACATGGTATTATGGCATTCTGATTGCACCACAGACTATGATAGGCATTTCAAAACGCTGCTTCCTCGGCTCCATCATTGCCTCTGAAAGGGTGCCGGAAATCTTGTTTACAAGTGACGGGATATCATCTTCTTTCACATCTTAATCGCGTAGAAATTGGACTGAAAGCTTTGTTTTAATCTGGAATGACATTTTTACTGAGCTAAGGGCTACCAAAATATGTGTACATTTGACATCGTGTTCATCGTCCTATGAAAATCGTTAGTAAAAGCGCATTTTTTTGCCGAATGAGTCAAAAGCCACATACTTGTATGAAGTGAGCACCAATGAACTTCATCTGACCATTATTGTGACTATATCTATTATCCTTTTCTTTTTCACCTAGAAGAGATCATGTAGAAACGCAATTCCGTCACGATACTTAGCAACTTTATACTAAAGCATTAAAATCAGTTCCGATTTCATCTGTAGAAATTTTCAGAGAATTCTTTTACTTTGTCTATGAATCTTTTGGGTTCTACTACGCTCTCGAAATATGTAGAGCGAATTTATCCAGAGTAGTGATCGTGACCGTGGCTGGAACTTGATTATGGGCAGTCACGAGTACTCAGATAGTTACATATCCTGTGTCTGTGTTAACTGTGTTAGTTTTCCACAACACAAATAATTTCATATCTTTAACTTATTTCAATAATTCATTCATTTTTTTTTCTTAATCAAAATTGCTATATATAAATGTAACTGAAGAGATTAGAACTCCGAAAAATTTTAAATTTCCCTGAATTCTAATTTCTTCTGCAACTAGTGTTCTGTCGGAACAATTTTTCTCGTTGTTCTTGTGGCATTTTCCGCGAGATTAGGGAACGTAAATAATATTTCAAAATGCGCGTTCACGAAAGTCGTTTTGTTTTATGCATGTATACGCTCCAAACTTTGCTCTTTCAAACAACAAAAAATATCGAAGTCAATCAGATGTTATATTGTTAAGAAATTGATTTCAACATACTTCGCAAGACTTTTGCATTGCTTATTAATTAAAAGAACAATAACAAATATCTACCAACAAGAATTAGGCAAGTTCATTCATTATTCATTTAATTGTAATTCAATTATGACGAATGTTTTCGTTTTTTCATCGATGTTGTTAATATGCTAGTATTTTTTTCTCTTTCGAATTGTTCAACTAATGAAGAAAATAATTCTTTCAGCTTAACATTAATGAATTTCGATGTATAAATAGTAATAGATTTATTTTACTAAAATGTACCTCCATTGATAAGTTTATTTTTAATTTAACGCCATCACATGTTATGCAAAGTGAGACGTTGATAGAACCTAGTGTTCGGTAATGATAGTTTTTCTGAAGCACGACAAATGAAATCGCAATAGGAATTCTGAAATCATTAAGACCCACGGAAACGGGAAATAGTAATTGGAAAAAGTCAATCTCGTAGAACACTATCTGAGACACAAAATATAATAAAAAGACATATTTTGTTATAAATAGAGCTAAACGACAGGATGCATACATACTACTATTTCATGGAGCTGAGCCGAATTAATTAAGAATATAGTTTTCCTCTTGCTTAATAATCTCAACGTTTGCAGTTGTTTTCGCTTTTATCTAACTTTTGTCACAATAAATATTGTTCAGGAAAAGAGATCGTGACTCGCGACAAACTAAGAAGAATGATCGTAATCAAGATCAAAAACCTTGGTCACGCCGGGCACTACTGATCCAGAGAAGATCAGTTCATAATACTATTTAGCTCTTTCCAAATTTAAACTTGTTGCCTTTCACCGTATGAGTTTCGATAAAAACGAGAGTATCGCTTTGTACCAAAGTTCTTCTCTCTCGTCGATAATCTGAAAAAGTAATATTACATATTGTACATGGAAAACATCATTTAGTATCCTTAGCAATATGGTTATTTAAATAGATGCTCAGCGACTAATACGCTGATTACAATATTAGATTCATATATGAAACATTTTTGGGTACACAGAGTTTTTGAAGTACCATAGCTAATAATCGACTATCAGTATATTATGTGTTCTGATATGCATTTATTTTATGAGGTTTAAAACTAAAAAGTTTTGCGTATTGTACTAGAACGAGTTCAATTAGACTAATGTTTCATGTGCAGACAGTAAAAATGACTTCTCTAAAATTTTCCTATAGATCGAATCGAAACTGATTTTAATGCTCTAGTATAAAATTTGGTAACGAGGGAACCCCACCAACTGATTAAAAGCTTTCTGACTCATATTTACATCATAAGTAGTGCTTAGTGAGACTAGATGAACCCTAAAAGGATTTTCTTGAATGGGCCTATTTGGCTAAGATATGAACATTTCAAGTTTAGGAATGAAAATGTAGATAGATTGGTCGTTGTGCATGAATTATAATGTTAATGTGTCAAAAGAAAAATCTACTTTTGAAAATACTTATAGATTGAAGTGTTTTACGCATTTCTCCGAAATCATCCTGAGAGTGGTGTAGACATGCCTGAAACCTTTTTATTCGCTGGTGTAATAGATAGAAAAGTTAAAACAAATACTAAAATCGTTAGGACAACTGAAACACGAGTTGTTAGCTGTGTGTACGTAATAGTTTAGTGAGTATGATAACCAACGAAAAAAGGATCAAAATATAGATCTTTTCAACATCCACTACACGTGATGAAAGGCGATTGATTACATGACTCTTCGCTACCATCTTGGTGTTTCTTTTATGTAGCAGCTATGTCATCAAATAAACATCATACCAAAATTTTTTCAACAGCTCCACGATTTATCGATGAGCATTTCAACAAAAAAGTATATATTGATATATGTTAGCATTGTAATTCATGGACAACAGACAATCTCCCTACATTTTCGTCCTTAAACTTGAAATGTTCATATCTTAGCCAAATAGGCCCATTCAAGAAAATCCTTTTAGGGTTCATCTAGTCTCACTAAGCACTACTTATGATGTAAATATGAATCAGAAAGCTTTTAATCAGTTGGTGAGGTTCCCTCGTGAGTAGATTGCATATCTTATAAACATTTTAAAAAATCTGGGAACATCTCTTTTTTTACTTGAGGTCATTTTCGAGAATTTTTTTGCTTCAAATTAATAAACTTGATTAAATAAATATCCGCTCATAGACTCTTTTCATAACTTCTAGAATTTCTAGCGAGAAAAAAATGATATTTTTTTTCGATATTAGAAATTATTTACTATTATATTATTATGATAATAGTAGATTCGAATGTCATTCAGAAAATCATCGAAAAACAAACTAAATATATTTATATCATGTAGGTTAAGAAATTCTACGAAAGAATTTGTAAGCTATATTATATCGATTCGATATTATTGTTCGTATTTTCATTATTGCTTTAACAAATATGTTTAAGTATGATAATAATTTCTTTTCGTTACTAAGAAAACAGATCTAAAAACAATTTAGAATTTGGAAAAAATCAAAAAAAATTTTTTGATAAAACTATAACGAGTTTTCATCATTTTATTGAAAGTCTTTTTAGTCTAATAAAACTACTTAATGTATTAAGATGATATTGTACCACAAGTATCAAACATGGCTGTTGAATGATAGTTTATGCTTAATTGAAAAAAGGATTGACTTTTATAAAAAAAAAAAAGTTATATAATTAAAAGAGCGGCTTAGACACAAATCATAATTAATATTTTACAGAGATCGTTTTTCAACCTCTATCATAAAAAACTTAAAATGCACACGACTTTAAGCATCTTGATATTTCATTTCATCATGTTTTTTCTTCTTTCGAACATCCTATATCATACGAAAATGAGCTGAATATCGCTGGAAGAATCGTAAGATTTCCTTCTCAAATTCTAATACTAAACTAGAACATAGAAATCTCCTTAGGATTTCATGTTAAGCAGTTTTCTCTTCCTCGACATCGAAAGCATTTCCTTATGATGTGCTTTTTTTTAAAGACTGCGTTACAGAAACACTGTCTCATTTATAGTACTTTCTCGTGTATGAGAGACAAAAATCTCTTCGATAATGACGATTTCTTTTCTTTTTCGTTCATTGTAGTAATTCCTAATATTCCAGAGAAGTTATCCTGGGTACTGATTAGGATCGATATTTGTGTACTAAGCAAAGATGAACAACTACACTCTATCTCTCTTCAACTCCACATAACTCCAGTCCTATTTTCTAAGATCCTACTTCAACTTCAATTTAACTTCAATTCGAGTCGGATTTTACAAAACTGAACTTCTGCCAAAACACTCTTAAATACACATAAGTTTTTGGACATAATTAAATCTACGATTGATATAAATTAGTAGCATATTAGTTTATTGCTTTATATACTTTTTCATAAAATTTAAAGATAGGCACCTCCATTCTGTCCTGTTCCTACTCCATTTTCACTTTGATGAGAAAAAGCATCAACTTTGGAGTTGGAATTGCCCATCTCTGGTATCAACCATTTCAAAATACTTACTCTTCAGATTCTCCTGAACATATCCATAACATGCGAGCTCAAAGAAGACTTTTCAGAACAAGTATTACATAAGGATTATAGCATGATCCCCATAGAAGATATTCATTATTTTTAGATTTTGACAGAGTATCTTATTTAGTCATCAAGATTCTCTTCTAGGACCCTAATACAATGGTTTGAAGATGGTGTTCAGCAAAAGTTAAAAATGGCATTTTAGAACACTTTCTTTTCAAAGCCCATAAAATCCATAGATCCCAATGTTTGTCACTGGAGAACTCCGTTAGGATTGATATCCATCTTTTCAGCATTTGCAAAAGTAGAAGCCCTCTCAGATTACATAGATTCGCGTGGAATCCTCTCAACTTTGTTCAGTTTCGCCTGTATCCAAGTCTTCTCATGATCTTACTCAGAGTACATCACGGTTGTTCTTCGAACAGCTTGACATAACTTATCAAAAGCCTTATAAAATTTCACCGGCATTCTCTATGCAAATACTTAGAAGATTCTTCGACAGATCTACATTCATCATACAGAAAATCATGTATCCTTAAGGTTTTCTAAAAAACATAGGGATTAGGTTTGATATTTTGTTGTTCAACGATTCGATATTCTTCACACAAGATACAGATAGAACCTTCTCTGATGTTCATATAAATGATCATTCTGCCAAAAAGATTCTGAATTCTTGCAATTCTGAAAAAAATCCTCAGATCCTTATGTTTTTCTTTCAAAAACTTACATGGAATCAGTATTACTCTTTCTTGGAGAACCTCCTTACAACAATCTCCAGGTGTTATTTTTATGATCAAAAAGATCTTGGCAAGAACTAAAAGTAACATAGATGTAAGAATCGTTACCAAATCCATTTTTTCTCATAAGAAACTAGGAAAAGACTTCTGAATTTTTATCTGTGGAATGAGCATTCTCAAAGACGAATGTCGTATTTCTAGCGCTTGCTCCCACGAGAGACGAGATCCCTTCGACAACGACGATTTCTTTTCTTTTTTGTTCATTGTAGTAATTCCCATTATTCCAGCCGATGCCCGATGGGCACAGAATGGAGTGACTGTTGCTGGAGGCCATGGAGAGGGTAGTGCCACCAATCAACTCAACGGGCCTTCCGGAATCTTCGTTGATGATGATCAAACGATAGTCATTGCTGACATCGGCAATAATCGTATCATCCAATGGAAGATGGGTGATACGAATGGACAAGTAGTAGCTGGTGGCAATGGCCAAGGAAATCGATTGGATCAATTGAATAGTCCAATCAATGTATTGATCGACAAAGAGACGGATAGTCTCATTATTTGTGATCCAGGGAATCGACGAGTCGTACGATGGTCTCGTCGTAGTGGTACAACTCAAGGAGAAATCCTCATTGACAACATCGAGTATTATGGATTGGCCATGGATGATCAGAGATATCTCTACATATCTGACACCGACAAAGATGAAGTAAGACGATATCAAATAGGAGACAAGAATGGAACTATCGTGGCTGGTGGCAATGGCAAAGGTGCTGGTCTCAATCAACTCAACGTTCCGACCTACCTCTTTGTCGATCAACAACAGACTGTCTACGTGTCAGACCGCTACAATCATCGTGTAATGAAATGGAATAAAGGTGCAAAAGAAGGAATTGTCGTCGCTGGAGGTCAAGGCAAAGGGAATGCTCTGACACAATTGAGTTATCCTTACGAACTGCTCGTCGATACATTGGGTACCATCTACGTGGCAGACTGGGGAAATCATCGGGTGATGCGTTGGCCTAAAGAAGCGAAACAGGGCACTGTCATTCTGGGTGGAAATGGTAAAGGAGAAGGAGCAAATCAGTTCTATCTTCTTTATGGTTTGTCCTTCGATCGACATGGCAATCTCTATGTCGCCGATTGGGGGAATAGTCGTGTTCAACGCTTTTCAATTGGATAGACTCAAAACGATGGGTTCTTTTTTTTGCGTTCCTTTCTTTTCAAATAAATCGCATTGAATTTGATGAAAGAAATATCTATTCTATTCGCGCGCGCGACCAGGCACCATCCTGGTGGAGCCGTGGCGAGCGTAACGCTCATGCACGCACAGGACAGACTCATATCATTCATACCCTCCCCGCGAAAGATATATCAATGAGTCTGAATAAGCCTGGTCGTGTACCACGGACACGAAGACGATTCCTGGCCGGGTTTTTAGGGACTACCCGGAAGTCCTGTAACTAACGGGGCCTAACCTCAATGGACATGACTCACCCACTCTCTACTAACACTCACTATTCTTAGTCTCACCCTAACCTCTCAATCTCACTACCTATTCTCATCTCAAAAAACAAAATCACTTACTGTGTCTGATGTTGATGACGTGATGATATTGATAGCTGAAAGGAATAGAAAAAATTTAATGAATGTTATTTAATAAAATAGAATGAGATGACTTACCCTAATGTTATCTTTTTCTTCATTGTTTATTCCCTAAAATAAAATAAAAAATAAAAAAAAGATCAAAGGAGGCCTTACCCCACCATCCTTATGATCGTAAAATAAAAAAACTAAAAAAAAGTAAAACTAATACCTACATTTTATTATCTGGTTTGTTGTTGAATTGTTTCATATTGTTTGGTTGAAGCCAATCTAAAACAGAAAAGAAAAATGATTATTATTTGATCCAAAAATTTGAATGATTTTACATAGAAAATCATTCGTATTTATACCTTGAAAAATCGTTTTTTTCTCTCGTCGAAAATGACATACATAGTTAATTGTACATGTTGATCATTGATCGTCAATGATAACAACATGAACAATGATTTATGGACGAGAGAAAGACAAAAAAAGAAAAGTGAAAATTCCTCTCTTCACATATATTTCTTTTTTCTTTCCTTTCTCTCTTGTTAACATTAACATATATAATGATTTATTTATGAATTTTTTTAGATTTTATCTCGTTTGGAATGAAAATGAAATTGTTTTGTTTATTTTTATTAATGATAATCAATAACAACATTAATGTATAATTATTTTATTTGTTATGATAAAATACAAAATATATTACATCAGACGAACTATTACTTAAGTAGACATACTTAATGTTAAAAACTGTTGATTCAATTTCGTAGACTGTCGAATAAAACAAAACAATAGAAGTTTTTAAACACTTAAATTTTTACAATAATATTCTTTTTGGATGAACATATCTAAATATCAACAAAGTTTTAGATCAAAATAATTCATTACAGAAGTTTGAAAAAATCTTTCTTTCTTAGGTGGATTTATCACAAGAGAAAAGAATGAAACAAGATGTATTCTTCTTTTGAATAAAAATTTATTTATATCTACATATCTATTCTATACACATCAAGATCAACAATTTGTTATTCATGTACAAGTATGTATTAATCAATAAAGAAAAAAGATTAAAAAATGTATATATAATAATATTTTTAGTGATTTGGAGAATTTTATGTTTAATGAATAATGTAGATAAATCCATGTGTACAATTAATAATTAAACAACAACATCGTCAGATTTCTTCATTATTATTATTTTCACCATCAACATATGATTAATACTATACCAAATTCGGAAGCATTTTAATATTAATAAAAATGAGTATGTATTAGATGACAGTATTGTTATAAAGAACAAAATATTAACATATATAATTAATATTTAATTGGAATGGAATATAAGAGAAATCGAATGAAGATTAATATTAATTTTACAATGTGATTAAACATTATTCAGGTAAGATAATTATTCAATGAAATATATTTTACTAGTTAAAAAAAAATTGTAGCGTGTGTTGAGTTACTTGTGAAAATATTCTGTTGTTAATAGACTTGAACAATGTTATTATCGGAAAAGCTAGATTTACAAAAAAAATATATATATATATATTATAAAATGATCTAATCTCACAGGTTCGATA
>CAJNOL010000959.1:37538-90874 GCA_905250125.1 Rotaria sordida | reverse complement strand
AAAAAGGCATGCGAACAATGAATTCACATTTTTTAGTTTTTTTTTTTATTAATCACATTAAAGGTATACATATATATATAGAAAAAAAACCAAATTTTTCTTTTCTACTAAATGATAACTATAGAAAAATACAAATGAAAGAAAAAGAGAGTAAAGAACTAAGAAAATGTTTGAGATTGATAACATCAATCTCAAAATTGATGTTCATTTAAGATATTTTTTGGTATTTCAATACCTAAACGATGAAGTGTTTGTTGAAGACTTTCACCTTAAACAAAAAAAATTCAACAAAGAAACATTTCATTATAAATCATTTTAATTATGTATAAAATACCTGAATTCATATAGAAAGGTGTAACATTTTCTTCAACAAAAACATCATCATCTTGCATATTTTCAATAGATGTTGGAAGAATTTCTTTTTCTTCTTGTTGATCCTTATTATTAATTTGTTCTGGTTCATGTTCAGCAGTTGTTTTTATTGTTGTTTCATAATCTGTACCTATAGCAACGCTATGAGTTGTTGATGTAAGAAATGATACTGGTGGATCCTAATAAATATATTATGAAAATCAAAACTTTTCATTTAAAAAAAAACAACAAAGAAACAAATAATTATTTTACAAGATCTTCAAGAACTCCAGCAGCACGAGCTTGTTCAATAACAACAGCTGGTTCAACTAATTGTTCACCAAAACGATTTGTATATGCTTGAGGATCTTCACGAATAACACTTTGTTTTTGAAAATGACGTTCAATTTTTGCATGAACAGGTTCATAACTATATAAAACAAAAATAAAAGAAAAAGCATTCTTTTCAAAGAAATCATATATACGTTATGATAACATTTTTTTGGTTGTGGATATTCTTTAGAAGGTTTTTGAACATGTTCTACAATAACTTTACGTTTTTGATTGACTATTTCATATGGTAACCAACGTTCAATTATAATATCCCTTGGTTTAGGTGGTAATGGAGGTAAACGTTCTATAATTACAGCTCGTGGTGGAGTTGGGTCAGGCGGTAAATGTCTTTGGGGAAAAAAAGAAAATTTTCTTTCTTTTTTTTTGTCAAAATAAATCTACATATAAATTTAATTTACCGAGTTATCACTTTTGTTGCAAGAGTTGGTGGAAGTGGTGGTGGTTTTTCACGAATAACAAGTGGTGGTGGAGTTTTTGGTGGTGTTGGACGTTCTAAATGAAAAAGAAATGAATATATATAAGAAAAACGAAGAAAATATCTTACGTTTAATAACCAAAGGTGGTAATGGTGGTTGTTGTTGAGGACTTATCTAAAGATAAAAATAAAAAAAACAAACAAACAAAAGATTGATTGATAATTGGTTTTTTTTTTCTAAATCAACTTCTTTAATAACAAGTGGACCAGCATTTGGAATCGGTGGTGGTTGTAAAAAACGAACAATTATATTTTGTTTATATGTTACTGAATTTGAACCTTTACGTTGAATTATTTGAGGATTTGGATCATAAAAAATTCGACCAGCTGAAGCTAAAATTTAATACCAATGATAAAATTATATATAAACAAAAAAAAAACATTCAAATGAAAATAGTTTTTTACATATATGAGGTGGTGGATCAATTTCATCATTATTACTATTTGGTGGTAAAGAATTATTATCATCTTTATCAGCTAATAAATCAATTGATGCTGTTGCTATATCTGTTGTTTCATTTGATATACCTTCATCAATTGTTTCACCTACATTGACAGGTATAGAATCTAATTGTGGTGTTGTACGTAAATTTAAACCAAGATTTGGCATAGCAGATGTCAATTTTGGTGGTATTGTTGGATATTCTTGATGACGATGATGATCTAATAATATGTCATTATTTGTTGATGAAACACTTGATGCTCTACGTATTGGTTTAGTTTTATTATTATTATTATTATTATTATTGTTATTATTAGTATTATTAGTATTATTTAATATATCATTTTTATAATTTTCATATGGTGACATGATATTTTGTGGCATTGTATTATAAAAACCTGAACTATAAAGATCAAAATTATTTGGTGTAGCTATTGGTACAATAGATTCTAATGAATGTAAATCAAGATTTTGATCAAAATTTGATACACCATCAATACCAAACATATCCGGTGGTGGATAAAAAAGTGGTGTTTGTTGTTGATGAGTGTAGAAATTATTGACTTTTGGCATATTAATTTGTGTCATTGGTTTTGGTGATTCAGATATATAATTACCAGCAAGACCAAATACTCCACCACTAGCTGCTTTATTAACTTCATTAAGTATACGTTGAATTGTTGGATCTTCAAGTAATGCCATGATAAAAGTCGACTGATCGAATAATGGTTATGATGAGAAAATGACGCGTATAATGATTTTTACAACGTACTTTTTTTCTTGATGATATTTCTCACGCACAAAAGTGAACTGATGTGTATATATTTGTATGCAATGTTCAACGTTCAAATGACTAATCATTGGACCGTGATAAATGCGTGTTCGATGAAAAGGTGAGAAACTTCTTCCTTACGTCGTCCATTAATGGGCAATGGTCCACGCCTATCGCCAATTCACAACATATTTTTTTTAATCATAAATGAGAACAGTAAGCGTATCTTTTTTTCTTTTTTATTTCATTCGAGTCAATCTAATGATAAGTAACATTAACCTAGGCTTTCTCGCATTCATCTATAAACGGTCTTGTCAGGTCCGATTTATCATATTCAGTTTGCATTCGAAGAATACATCGTATACACAAATATGATATGTATATGAAAAGACAACTGAATATATTTGTTGTATTTTAGTTTTCACATACACAAAAAAAAAATGTAACATAAACGAAATACATGATCTATTAAAAATAAGAAGATCATTTATATATGACTTGTTCATTTTGATATGTTCACAATGTTATATAAAAATAGAAAAACAAAAAGAATGAAGTTTGAACAAATAAATGATGTAAAAGATAATCTATATTTATCAAAGTTGAATATTGACTTTTATCACAAAATTAGATAATTAAAAACGAATTTCAATTCAATATTTTATCTTAAAAAATCAAACATAAACAAAAAAATTCTATTGGTATGATTTCATGATTCATGTCATTTTTATGTCAAATATTGAATTTAATATTTTATAAAATGATTTTTAATGACTTATTGAAATTTGAATATCAATGATTATAATTGAATACTATTGTAATATTTTTTTTTCGAAACAATTGCAACTGACGAAATGTAGAATGAATTAAAGAATCAATGATTAAAACAAGTCATTCTCTACAAAAGTCAATCATATGAAAAATATATTCATAATTTCAACGAAGAAAAATTTTTGTCTTTTCATTGCGAAGAGAAAAAAAAATGACATTAATCTTGTCCATATATAAATAAAGTACACAGAAAGCGAAAAGGATTTTTTTGACATTTAAAAGTAGTGATTGATTAATTGTACTTCGCATTATTAAACAATTAGATCAAAATGACGGTGATTGATCGATAAAATCTAAAGTAGGACAATGTACATTTCAATTTGATTTTTTTTTTTCAAATTTAAATCGAAGTCAAGAGATTGGATATATCATTATTCATTTATATATTCAAAAGATAATATTGAATAACAAAATAAAATTGAAAGAAGTCATTTAATATTCAATCTAACATTCATATATTCAAACTCAATAAATGAGTTATTATCACTATAATCTGTATTATTTTTTTTAATCAAGATAAAAAGATAATAACATAGTTTATAATATTCTTGAGCCGGATTATTATTTGTTTTGTTCATTTTAATAAGAAATATATTTATTTCAGATTGTACGGACATTTTTAATCTTTTTATACTGATGCTAATAAAGAATATTTTTCTTCGTCAAGCTATTTGAACTAATCAAACGCCGAATAGATGATGATGGGATAAAAGTGAATTAATTGAAACATTCCAAACTACTGATGTAATTTTAGCTTCGAAATTGTGTTATATATTTATATTTGTTTTACTTTTTATTATTAATCTATTCTAGAGTTTTGTGGAACAAACTTTATTTTTCGAGTCCGAAATTCCATTTCTTTTTTTACAAAAATGTCTCGCAGGTCTTTAGTCTATTCATAAAAAAAAAACAGATTCAATGCAATATAGATAATTTCAGAATGTTAATTTTCATATTACATTTGATGATTTATGGAAACAATAGCGAAATAATCCAGATTTATTTTTACATGATAATTATTATACTCATTTACCACAATATGTGGACTAAAGTTTAATTTAAGATTGATAGTCAATGAAAAATAATATTATCTATTATCGAATTTATTTATGTTTTATTTCGTGAAAGTCAAACACAAGAAAATATAAATATAATGTTAGACAAACTTGAAAATTTATAACAAGCAGAAGGTAGCAATTTTCTAAGTTGTTAGGAGAAAACAAGCTTGCAATTGATATAAAGTGTATAACTTTTTATACGATCTCATTTTCAAGAAATGCTCCTAGTCGTCATCTAACACGTTTTATATATTAAAATTTATAGTTGGACAGTGGCGAATCTAGGATTTTTAAAAACGTTATATCTTACGTTCAGTGCATGGGATCCACATGAAACTTATGTAGGATGATATTGGACCCAAATGGAAGGTTTTTACGAAAAAAATTTCGTTTTTAAAATCGCCACCCCCTCAAATTTTTTTTGCTTTTAGCGATAATCTATTGTTAAGAATTTCATCGTAATCTACATCGAATTTCATCGACAGATTTCAAATTTCATGTAAAAATATGCATCCGTTCAGAAGTTATAACGTTTTGAATCTTTGTTCCGTTTTTTGGGACATATTTCGAAAATTGAAAACGTTATAACTCCTGAACGGATGCATATTTTTACATGAAATTTGAAATCTGTCGATGAAATTCGATGTAGATTACGACGAAATTCTTAACAATAGATTATCGCTAAAAACAAAAACAATTTGAGGGGGTGGCGATTTTAAAAACGAAAGTTTTTTCGCAAACTTCGATCGAAAAATTTTTTTCGTAAAAACCTTTCATTTGGGTCCAATATCATCCTACATAAGTTTCATGTAGATCCCATGCTCTGAACGTGAGATATAACGTTTTTAAAAATCCTAGATCCGCCACTGTAGTTAGAATTTAATAATTCTTTCTTTTGATCGCTATAATCCTTCTATTCAAGATTTACTGATTTCAAGCGATTATATTTGAATTGAAACAATCTTATTTCTAAAATAATCGAGTTAAAAAATCTTGTTATCATATATTATTTTCTCAATTCGTTTGAACATTTCAAATAAGAGTGAGATTTAAAACACATGATCGTAGTACGATGAATTCGATAGTCTGAAACCGCAGAAGGATACAAAAATGTACTTTTTTTTATTATTTTAATTAACCATTGTCATGAACTACTATGAAAACTATTTCAATACAGAAAAAACAAAAATCTTGAATTTGATCACAAGCTGAACCCTCGACTATGATTAATGATAATTGGTGAAGCAAAAGTTCTGCATTAATTTTATTTTTTATATAGTGTTCTAATGCAATATCTTTGAAACTTCATTGTTTGTTTGTTAGAAAGAGCAACATGTCTAGTATATAAATCTTATAAACGAATTCGATCAGAAATACTTCTCGAAAATTACAAAAAAAAAATCTTAGAAGAAAAAGTATCGGAAGACTTTTTCAAACTTAGGAAAAAAATGAATTTCATTCAATAGAAAAATGTTATCTTTTTACCAGCCTGTTGTGAGTCTTTTAGATGTAAGAAGAGAGTATTATTACTCTCGCGAAGAAAAAAACGAATTATTCTATATATTTTATAACATTCTCTAGTATATCAATGACTTTTTATTAGTAATGATTGCAGTGGTTTTACAAGCTGCTATGACTTTCATAAATTTCATTCCTTTTAGTCACTTTACTTCTTTTAGACGTCGATGTTGGTAGGAATAGAGATCTCGCCCTCATCTGCACCCTTTTCGATCTATACTTGTTATTGTTCAAATTGTAGAAGAGTAGAAAATTAAAACGGAATAAATTTAATCTCTTGTAGATCTATGAATATATGGGCTTTGATTGTATTATGTTAATAACGTCCGTCGCGATCTGTGACACGGATGAAGGCGTCTGTCGCCCTGAAACGACATTATTTGGAATAGGATGCTAAGATATTCAATAAAAAAAAAAGTTTATTTTCATGTTATCAAAATTGAATAGAATTTTTAATTAAACTATTGATAATTTAGTCTCTTCCTAAGCTAGATCAATTATTTTAATGTCACACAAAAATCTTCGTTGCAATGAACAGCTATGTCTTTATAATGCTGGAATAAAAAAATATCAAACAAAATATATTTCAAAAAAAAAAAAAAAAACTTTCGCAAGAAGTTCTCGATACCTTTTGTTCTTAGACTTTTACTTATATTTATTTTTTTGCATTAGACATTTTGCTCTTTCTAACAAAAAAAGGGATGAAGTTTCTACGATATTGGATTACAACGTTATATCAAAAAAACATAAAATTTCTGTAGAACTTATGTTTCATCCGTTCTACAAATTCGAAAAACATATTTTTTTTTTGTGTTAATTTAAAATGTTAAATTAAATTAGTTTTCGATTAAAAAAAAAAATTTCACATAATATTTTTAAAAAAAAAAAGTTGTTCAACTTGATACAGGTTCATCTAGATTATCAAACATATTTAATGTTTTTATAATTAATAATTTAATATTTTTTGTTGCATCACCAGCATCAGGTAAATAAACTCTATCAAATTCCATAGGAACTTCTGTTTTCATTTTCGATTTTTCTTCTTGTTCATTTTGTTTTGGTCCATAACGAAATGTTATTATTTCAGGAAAATGTTTTTTACTTGTTATTTTTGTTATTGTGTCTATTGGACGACGACATATAAGATTTGCCATTGTTTTATGTTCAGGTAATTTTCGTAAAATATATAAATGTGTTGATGAAACCAATAGAAGACTAAAATTAATTAAATATATTTATATAGAACAGTTTTATACAACTGAATTTGATTATGGAAATAATGGAAAAAAAGTAACATACAACATGATCATAATTCTTAAATTTAATCTATATGATACTAATAGCCACTGAAAACCAAAAACAGTTAAAGAATTTTAATAGATACTCGAGCTTTGAAAGTTTTCGAAGATGTTCTTTCCATGCCAAAAAAATAGGAGAAACAAAAAGTAAAGTTTAATCTACAAGCGAGCGTCAATTAATATCGTATCTCGCAGTGTGTCAAAGGTTGGTCTAATGGTCTAACTAAGCATATGGTTGGCTAGTGCAAGAATTCTACGTTAGGATTTCATACCGAAAGATAGAGGTATTCTTCTTTCCTCGTGACCGAAGAACTAATCAATATTTGAATGTTTAAATTAAAATTCAAGAAAAAAATCGTTTTACGGCTATCATGATTAGCATCGATTAGAAGTCGAATAATTTGATTAAAATAGTGCTAATTGAATCGCTTTTTTAATCAGATCGAAACGGATTACAATCATATCTTTTTCCCATAAGTTGTCTAGTTTCTTATCAATCAGTTCTCAATCATCATTTTCAGAGATGTTACTCAAAAAATAACTATCCGAACTGATACTCGTCGTTTGAGATCACAAGGGGGTCTCGATAAGACTAGAAAAGTCCTAAAATGATTCGTGCCCGTGGGCCTAAGGAGTCTAGTTATAACCGTTTTACCGAGTTTTCGATCCAACTTTAGGTATTTACCGGAAAATCAAATAAAAAAATTGCGATCTGAAATTTTGCCCATAGATAGGTCTCATGACTCTGGGATAATCCTGAAAGTTTCAGCCAAAAAGAACGTTCTTTTGTCAAGATATTGAATTTTTAAAAAATGGTCATTTGCCACAAAAATCAAGTTTACTCGAAAATTCAATATCTCAACAAAGGAACATTATTTTCGACTGAAATTTTCAGGATTCCCTACTAATTCTGTTTATAGACGAAATTTCATATTGAAATAGTCAAAACTGGATCAAAAATTCAGTAAAACAGCCATAATTTAGGTTCATATACTCACAGATAGGAACCTTCCTAGACTTTTTCTAGTCTTACCAAGATCTCCTCATGAATTCAATATGAGCTTAAACGGGGGATTTAAAACAATTTTCAAAAGCAGGGAAGGTGTCACCGCTTATCAATACATCGGTTTACACTTCCAATTGAAAGTACATTAATAAAGTTCATATTTGTTATTTCGAATGTCTATTTAAATGAAAATCTTCATTAAATGTATATGTTTGATTACTAATCTTTAGCGTTCAAAGAATTTGATTCATAAATTATTTCTCAATTCGATTTGTTTTCTGTTTTAGATCAATAAATTTATATTTTTATGATTAAATCATAGAAATATTTTACCTTGGATGTGTTCGATTATGTTCATCAAAATGTTCACATTCATATTTATATAACATATCATTACGTAGAAACCATGATTCAATATCAACTAATTCAGGTGCATCATGTTGTTTTGATGATGATGCGTGTTCTAAGAAATGATACTATACAATAATAAAGTTTATGAAATATACAATTACCATCATCATCATCATCACCATCGAGTGAAAAAACTGATGTTTGATTTTTTTGTCGATAAAGTTTATCAATTTTATCTTCTTTACTAACATGTCTATTTATTAAAAGAAAATTAATTAATTAAAAAAATCATAGTTAAATAACTAACTTGGTTACTGGATGAGTTGATTCAGTTAATGATGTGTTTGTTATATAATCTTTAACTTTATCTCTTACTTCTAATGATTTAGTTTTAACAGCACTTGATATCATATTAATAAATGCAGTTGTCTAATAAAGCAAAGATTAAAAAAAAACAAATTCTTTATTTCTTTTCTTTTTTTTTTGAAATTTATCGTTTGAATTTTACTTGTGTATTAATAACAGGTAATTTTTCTACTATATTATGTTTA
The DNA here is from genome assembly GCA_905250125.1 of Rotaria sordida. NCBI lineage: Eukaryota > Metazoa > Rotifera > Eurotatoria > Philodinida > Philodinidae > Rotaria > Rotaria sordida. The sequence continues at coordinate 81,867 of CAJNOL010000959.1, read as the reverse complement.
ATTGTTGATCCAATAGATGTTTCATCATGTTTTGTTGTATTTGGTTTTGCTTTAGTTATCATTGATGGATCTTCGATTGCTTTAGCAAGAACTATTTAAACGAAATATAATGAAAGGAAAAACAATATATATATATATCATTATAGAACGTACCTCTATAACCTCCGGATGCAATACTAACATATTTAATATTTCGTCGAAGAAAATAAGCAACAACCATACGAACATATTTATCTTCTTCATCACGACCAGAACCCATAAAACATAAATGTTCACCTCCCGCTGTTGATCCTAAATAGAAGTACGAAAAAAAAATGAATGTATGCATTTCTGAATGATTAAAAAATTGGATTGGTTTCAGTGTTTCGTCCAGATTTTCTTTTCTGGAAGGGTCGGAGAGACTTCGACACTCACCCTGAATGAATTGATTCGAATACAGAATAAACAGTTTGTTATATTTAATAAGATAATGTGGGGAGGAAAAAAAATATAAAGATGAAAATTTCATTTTCTATTAAGCCGAATAAAAGACTTCAATATTGAATATATAATTACATTTATTTTTGGTTTTAAAATATTTACGAGGAAAGTTTTCCAATTATTCAAGTGCTTTTGAGTTGAGACTATGTGCATCATGTAGACCTCAAATAGGCTATGAATACTCTGCAAAAAGTTCTAGACCCTTAGCTTATTGCTACAGATGACATTTCACGCTTACAGTATTTTTTAAATAAATGCCCTGGTACAGAAAAACTGATTTTCGAATTTCGACTTGAAATTTTGCTGAGATAGGTCTTAACGAGAGTAGTTTCATGTCTTTTGATTTGCTTCTATTCTAAAAGAAGAACACCAAATCTGTTGGTTGATATGACTGATATAAATGACACGCTACCACCATAGTTGTATCTTAGGATAGAAACAGTGATCAGACCTAAAACATTTACAAAAAAACTTTTCTCGTTAAGATTTATCTTTATGCAAAGTTTCAAGTCGAAATTCGAAAATCGATTTTTCTGTGCCACAGCATTCATTTAAAAAAATAGCGTAAAAGTGCAGGATCTCCATAGTACTATGCTAAGGGCACCAGTGCTTCTCAGGGTATTTATACTTCATTTGGATCTACCTAATGCACACAGTCTCGACTCAAAAGCGATTGAACAGTTTGGAAGACTTTTCTTTTTAGACATCGGCAAGTTGTGTTTGATACGAAAAAAATTATTATGTACTGTCAAATGTAAAGATCGAATGAAAAAATTTGACTTCCGACTCATAAAAATTTCTATATTCAATGTTGTAAAACAATTAAACAAACGTTCCCGTACTATCAAAAATATGTTTCTTTATATACTATACAGACCGATCGAACGTTCGTTCATTAACGAAATAATCTGTAGTATTAATCTCAAATTTAATTGAACTGAATCTTCATGAACGAAAGAATTTCAAGTCTAACAAGGAAATCTCACCAAATAATAAAGATGATCTTTCTTCCTAACTTATGACCATTTTAGTGAATTTTTCAATAAGATATCGTGGCTCGCTTGCGACCACTTTCAACATCGATTTTCGAGTTTAAGTCTTGCACAAGTAGGATTTATGTTATATGACAACGTAAATTTCCTTGTTATATTTATATCTTAGAATTAGAGATGGACGAGACCAAGTGTTTTTGATCCAAGTCTAGTGAACAAAGATTTCTGGTGCTGATTTTTTTTCAGGATATCGAAAGTAACTTAACATATAAAAATTAGCTCTAGAAAAGTTCATAGGATATTATTTTCTATGAGAAAAAAAATCTTTTGTCGAAATAGTTCAATTTTAAAGTTAGTTCTTATATACCAGCTTCAATTGCATGTTTTTGTGCAGCAAGAAGAGCATCAACAGTTCCACCAAATTCTTTTGGATCTTCGAGTAACTATAAACGAAAAAAAAAAGCTTTTTTCTTTTTTGTTCAATAATATAACAATAAATTTTTTGTTTTACAAGATTTGAATCAAGATGAAATGCTGTATAAAGATGTTTAGAATTGTATTGTTCAGCTGGTCGACAATCGACAATAAAATATCTGACACCTGCTGTCTAGAAATAATTGTTTAGTTTCATAAAAAAATAAAATAATACAAATATCTACTCCGCCCAATTGATTTGCTTGAAGTAATTCTTTAGCTGAAACAGGTAAACATAATGTTTGATAAATTGAAGATGCTTTTTGAGAAATCGAACTATCGGTTTCATCAAATAAACATGAATAAAATTCCTTACACAAAAAAAATAAATAAATTTATATTTAAAAACATTGTTTTAATATTTTACTTTTCGGAATGATTGAGGTGTATTAGAAGCATAATGATTAGCTAATGAACAAAAATCTTCAAGATCAGCAATAGTTAAATTTGATGGTGCTTTAGATAGAAAAGCTAATTAAATAAATATACAAAAATTTATTATAAAAGATTAATAAATGAATGCATATATATATATATATTTACTAATAATTTCATCTTTTTCTTTACCAGCCATTTCGAACATTTTTTCTCTAAAAAAATTTTTTTTTATAAAAAAAAAATCTCTTATCGAAATAAATTTATTTCTTACTTAGCAAACATAAGTAATACAAGAGCAAGAAAAAAAATAAAAAATTGATCAGCATGTTGAAAATATCCATCCCAAAGATGAAGTATAACATCTAATGAACATGATCCTGCATACAAACTTCGAACCTATACAACAAAAAGAAAACAATTTTATAAAAAAAAAAAATCAAAAGAACTTATCACGATACGGCCGTTTGTTTTCAATTAAAAGTGTATCAAAAGGTTGTTAGAAGTATCTCCTATGATTTAATTTTACTCTATCTCGACATGATCTTTTTGACCTCGGTGATCTACCCAAGTGGAGTCCAAATTTTTCGAATCCAGTCCTGATTGAATCCGCATCTGAGTCCAGATCAAGTCGACGAGCTACGTTCTCAGAATTTTCAAAAAGCTTTTTTTTCGAACTGCTCTGAAAGTATATACGCTAGGCGTTGTTTTTAAGAAATATGTTTTAATTCATTTTCTAGAGTATTCCGGGAGGGAGAATTTCTTTGTATTATCCTTTCCAAATGAAATCAATTCTCAAAAACTCATACATGATTAGAATTTCGCAAAAATATTGTTCGATATGAGTTATTAGACTTTTTATTAAACTTTATACTACTTGAAGGTAGTCTGATATCAAGGAGCCATGTACACAGTCTGATGCAATCTCTTATGCCTTATGCGGATATGAATTCAAATCAACAAAAAAAAAAAGGTTTACGTCAGATTTGCAGAGATTTTGCTGAAAAATCGACTACAGAATCTTCGAAAACTTAGACATTTTGATAACGCCATCATGCTCAGCATGTTCTCAAACTTATTCCTACTGTTTTTCATACTTTTTACTCGACTCTATCATTCTATATACTAGTCTCTTCAACCGAGAGAAAAATCAACTAACAATGTGAATGACTATTACTGACGTTGAGTTAAGACTATGACAAATTGCAGGAATAGATATTAGCATATGCTGAACACGATGACGTTGTCGAAAATCCTAGACTCTCTAAGATCCTGGAATTGATTCTCTAAAGAGTCTCTGGAAACCTGATGTACACCTTTTAAATTCATATTTGCATACAGTATGAGAGACTGCATTAGACGGTGTATATGACTTCTTGATATCAGACTATCTTCGAGTAGTATAAAGTCCGATAAAAAGTCAAACAACTGATATTTAAAAATATTTTTGCGAGCTTATTTCATATTTTAGAAGATAAATGTATATTTCTTCTATGAAAAAAAGATTTGTGAGACGAAAAACTACTGTAATCAATCTATTAGTAGTATGCGTTTTTCTCTATTAAAATCATATTGTTTTTTATTTTCGGATTTTAAATGTGATACTTATGATTAGCACAAAAAACCACGTCTAATAGATATAATTTTGAAGCAATTTGAAAATTCTGTCAAGATAGAGCAAAACTAAGTCACAGAAAATTCTTCTAACAATTCTCTGATATACTTCCGATCGAAAACAGAAACGGCTTTATCGTAACATATTCTTGATGATTTATACCCAAATATATGCATATGAATCTGGTGTAATTTTTTTAGTATCAAAAAAACTGCATAATTCTGGATCATGATAAAGTAATAATAATCGAAATAAATGATAAGGTGTTCCATTAGCTTCACAACAACTTCAAAAAAAAATCAAAAGATTCAATTCGAAATAAATCTTATAATAAACAAAAAAATTACATACCGAGAAATATAACGATTACGAATATTAGCAAATAATTCATAGAGTTCAGCTCGATCTTTATATTCTAGTGTAATCAATGGTTTTAATATATCAATCCATCCATTTCCTTTTGCATAATTTTCATTACTAAATAAATACATTAATTATACCAAAAAAAAAGAAAAAATTTTTATAAATTTCTATACTATTTTTTGCAATAGAATGTTATAACTGCTTCAATATCACTCATTTTTGATGCTTCAACATCTTGATTTATTTTTAATGAACCTAGAATATTGAAAAATATTCAATTAAAATGAATTATTTTATTTATTTTACACCTACGCACTAAACGTACAACATCTTCACGTATTAGACTTTGTTCAGGTAAATCAAATACATCACTATCAATATAATCATATTCATTAACATCATTGATATCAAGACAAGTCTAAAAAAAATTTCTTATACGCATCAAAAACATAAGATCAACATATTTTCAATTACCAAGCATTTAATTCAAATTAGAATAGTCATTTGCAGGAAGTCGCAGGTCAACGTTTTTTATGGACTCAGATCTAGTTTATTAAACTTTTGGGATTTGAATCCGAAGTTTCATCAATTCGGCTACGAATTTTAAAAAATCCTATCGACTACATTGATGGATACAGCTTACGAAAGTCTACCCTACTTTGGCTAGTTGGCGAAATTCAGATCATCCTCGAATCGTGGTTTGATACTCTCAATGAAATCTTCTAATCGGAATAGGATAACCGTTCTGACGACACGAGATAACGAATGTCTCAAGGAAAATAGACCTCTCAGTATTTCAATGATATCTCCCTTAATATTCGCATGCTCAGACTTAATTTTTTTTTTATTAAAAAGATTCGTCTTGAGATGCTCTACAAAATGATGTATTTTTTATTTATGTAAATAACATCCATGATTTTTTAATATACGCTTTAAACGAACAGTCGACGGTGAACAATTTTACAAAATAATATTTTGTCGAATTTTTTTAACTGTACGTTTCAATTCTTCGATAAGCGTGTCTTCTGATGTCACGCTATCCCAATTGATCGATTTTGCAAATTCGTTCCAAATAGAATAAGCCAATGGATTTAAATCTGGACTATTCCGTGACCAACGATTTTTATTTATGAACGATGGAAAGTTGTCCATGCACTATTTCTGTGTTAGATGATGGACGTAAGCTTTCGCACTGTCTTGTTGAAATGTCCAATGTTCTCCAAAAGGTCTTTTTAGTGCTATTGGAAGAATATTCTGGATATATTCAGCATGGTCTACTGCGCCTTGGTTGAAAATGACCGTGGGTATCACTTCTTTGGAGCAAACATCCAATCAGACCATGACCTTTTTAGGATTGTATATGCCATCGGTATTGAACAATTTTTCATCTGAAAATACAATTCTCATCGTGTCTTCTTTTTGAAAATTATGGAAGATCCAGTTTATGGATTTTTTTCATTTAGCTTTATGTTTGTCGGTGAGTTTTACTTCGATTATCTTCTTGTAGACATAGAGTTCCAGATTCTCCTTCAATATTCGATGAGCAATTGATTTGGTTTAGCCAAACTTCGAGTGGATACGATCTTCTTTTGATCGAGTTTGTCTTTGACTTTTTGAATCATTTTACTGATCCGAGCAAGATGTTGGCCGCCAGAAAGTGTTAATAGCTGAATAGAATCAGTGTCACGGATCATCTTGCATCACTTTTTTTTTATAGTATTTAATCTCAAGTATCCATTTAAATGACGAAAGATCTTATTTGGATCATCACCGTTTTCGTACTTGTAAAAAAACTACTTTTCGAAAATCTTTACTTTTCATCTTATAAAAAAGACAAAATAAGTTTGAATGAAATGCGAAATACAGAGGATAATAAGATACATCTTAAAACAAAAAAAATTAGTCCGAACACATAAGAACTGATGGAGATGTCAATAAAATACGGAGAGACCTATTTTTCCCGTTTTTTTGTATTCGGTGATTATCACACTCTTCACATTTCTCAGACGGCTAGAATCCGTGGGGAAGGGGGTCGAAAATTTTTGGAACTGGGCAACAAAAGATTTTAGTTATCAGTACATTCATGTAATTAAAATTCGATATAAAAATCTTTGAAAAGTGTTGTTTGTTTTTTTTTTTCGTCTTACTTTCCAAACTGCTAAACGTAAATCATCTGTCAATGGTCGACATTTTCCAATAGATCTTATTGATCCTAAATCACATCCACGTTCAAGTGCTAAACGTAATTCATTAATCCATTGATTGTCATGATTTTTTACATTATCTTCTTCATCTATATGAAATACATCATTATCATTTACGTTTAATTCTGATTCATCTTCAAGATTAAATGATTGTTTATTTTCGTCAGACATAATCTGAAAGAACAAAACAAAACAAAACAAAAAAATAATCACTTCAAACTGTTGTTTTCACAATTATTTTTTTATTTTTGTTTTGTAAACATCATCACATAAACTGTACAAAGACATAAAACATATGAGATAATATTGTTTTTATATCAAGAATCATCAGCTAAATCAAATTGACGAAATTTATCAACATTGTAGAATTTTGCTTTAACAACACGTCCAGCAAAATATCGTCCATTCATATCGACAACAGCTAGAATTTATAAAATAATTAATTTCAATATATATAAATCTTTGCTCAGATAATTATTTTTTGGCTCTATGATATGGAATCATGAAAATTTTTTTTCTATCATACCTATCATTTAAATCATCATAGCAAAGACTTTCCTCAATGAAGATTCGAACTCGTTACCAAAGAATTTCAATCGCAAGAAACCATTCAACTAAATATTAGACAACATACCTTTAATAGCTGATTCAACTCGTTTAAATTCAATAAATATTCGTACAGCTTCATCTTCAGGTGCATCAGGAATCTTATAAAAATTAAAATTTAATTAATCAAAAAAAAAAAAATATATAGAATTTCATGTATATACTTCATAAATAAGACATTTTTCAACTTCACCATATTTTTGACATTCTTCTTTTGTTTCACCTGAAAAATAAAAAATAAAATAAAAATTTGAATATTTTCAAAAATAAATTTTTTTACTATCAAGTAAATCATCAACTTCACCAGGACCAACCATATTCTTAAAAAGAAAATCGAATAATAAAGTATATGTTTTTTGTATCTTGAAACTATTTAAATACTTTAAGTAAAATAACTTTTGTTGCTCCTCTTAATTCATCAGCTATATTTATACCGGAATCACCTTTTGGAATAATAACAGAAGGAGGTGCCATAGTTGGTAGAAGAGAAGGTGTTGGCGGTGGTGGTGGTGGAAGTAAAATTATATCTAAAAAAAAAAAGTATTTTTTTTTTAATAATCTATTTTTTAATCTAATTAATTATTTACCTTTAATTGGTAATTCTTTTTCATGTACAATTTTTCCACCACGTTTACTTGTTTTTTCAACAATTAATGCTGAACTCATACCTTGTTGAGATTTACCAAGACCTTGACCTTCTCGATAACCCATTTTAGCCATCATTTTAGCAACAGCAGCTGCACTAAAAATAAATTATATATCATTATTTCTTAAGTTGATACTTCAGATCAAGAGAAGAGATGTCATCAAAAGAGATTGTACGTGACTATTATATTTTCTTGTATAAAAATTCTTTGATGTAGAGTGATATAGAAGTATCTCGCCATCTAGTCTTACAAGATTTTTGCTTTTCTATAGCGCAGTTCTAACGTTTTATTATTTTTTGTCGCACGTCGATTCCTAAGAACACTCATCCTCCCCCCTTTAATCTTGACGACTTCTGGACATCCCTGGATTGATGTTAATTTTTATAGCAATCTCTTGCAATGATTTGTGTTTAGTCGAAATTAACTGAAAAGTATGTTCGTTTGTGTTTGATGATTAACAAATAGTAAGCGAATAACTCGATTGAAATTTTAATAAGATTTTATGAATTTAGATTGTACCGAGATTTAATTTAAGAAATTTTTATTAAATAGTACTCATACATATAATTGTAATTGTTCAAACAAGGAAAAACTTTGAATTTTTCTGTTATGTGATACTTTTTTAGCTAGACTCCGTATCATTTCCCTGACTAATGTTAAAAGTAAAAATACTAAAAAGAGACATGGATGTGAGTGTGGACGAATAGAAGATTGCATCTGTACCAGAGACTTGCAGGGTTAAAAATTTTAATTTCGAGAAATTTTCTTTCCGTAAATTTACAACACCTGACATGTTCAGAGATATTCTGTAATTCAAAATTCGTGAACTATCACGAATCATATCTGATTTGAGAGTATTATGAGCGAATAAAGAGATATGTTAGATAGAAAAATTAAAATTGATTAAATTTTTGAATATTTTTGTATAGGTAAGATACTTGGAATGATTTCCAAGAAAAAATACAACTGAAATTTAGAGATAATTTCCATCAAGTGATGTTACATATGAAAAAAAAGGTTTTAGAAGTTTCTATAATTTATATCCGGAGACGGAATCTCATGCATGTCTCTAATCAATACTCAAACTCAAAACTGTATAACAGTCGTTGATTTATCTTTGTTATTTTACTATGCTATGGTCTTTTTTGTTTTGTTTGTAGAAGATCGATTCTAAAAGTTTTATTAATCTTAAATAATAAATTAATAAAATACCCTTTAGTAGATCCAAAACTAAGATTTGGTCCTGTACTTTCTGTTTCCATATCTTCAATACGTTCATCTGAATTAGATGAAGGTATTGATGGATATTCATCTTTTGTATCTAAAACATCAAAAAAAAGAATTTTTGTCTTTTTTCTTTTAATTAAATATACCTGGTTCATTTTGATTATTACTACTAGCACGTCTATCTTCTTCAATTAATGATGTAGGTGGTGCAAAAACATTTCCTTTTCGTACTGATCGATCATTTGATTCACGATTATAATCATCATTTTCATCATTTTCATGATCATCATCATATAAATTCCGTTGTTCATCTTCATTACGTCGTTGACGTTCAATATCACGATCACGTTGATATTGTTCACGTTTACGTTGTTCTTTTATTTTTTCATAATCATTTGGTTTTAATGGATCATATTCATCTGTATAACCAAATACAGATATATTTGATGTTATATTTTGAATTAATGCTGTTACTGAAGATGATGGTCCACTAGAATCTTGTTGTGGTGAATTACTATCACGTAATTCCATCTTAAATAATATTAAAAAAATTATTTTTTTTTTGTTTTTGTTTAAATTAAAAATATTTAACCTTTCCAGTAATACTATTAAATGTAACTTCAGCATTTGGATGACGTGGTAATGGTGGTGCTCGTTTTTTACGTAGATCAGCTACAGGTCCAACAACATTTTTAGTAAGATCTTTCTAAAAAACAAAAAAAAAATTTCAATGATCAATATTTAATGTAAATAATAATCTTCAAAATAAAATATTTTACTTTAAGTTGTTGTTGTTGATGAAATTTTTTCGCATGAATTGGTCCTTGAAGTAATTTAATTGAGTCTGACCAAGCTCCAACTGATTATAAAAAAAATAAACAAATAGATATAATATTTTTCTTTTTCGATTATTTTTTAAACTAACCTTTTGTAGTACCATCTTTATTCGGTTCAAGTACTTCATCATCATAGAGTGACATTTTCTTTTTCCTTTTTAGATAATCAATTTGAAAAAGATACAATAAGATAATGTTTGAAATTTGAAAGGTAAATATGGAACACTTGCTCAAATAAAGTATTGTCAGAGGTTTATATAAACATCCAATGATAAATTTTCACGAAAAAACATTTTCATTGGATCATCATTGTCGACTTATAACATACGATGAATCATTAGATATTCTTACTTTACATAATAAGAAAATCAATCAATCGATCAATCAATCAATATTATTCGAAAGGTTATGACAAAGCTATCTTCTCGTCTGAAGTAGATATTTATTGAACCATCATATTATGACATTGTATAGATTTGATTATTACTTCTTTTTTGTTTATTTGATTCATTATAACATATCTATATATATATATATAGTTTACAATAGGTTGAAGTCATTAATTCTTTTTCTTTTATTTAAAGAAGTAAGTGTGTCTATGGTGTCCGATTACATTTGCAGAAGATAGACAATATATTGTATATTTGTTTCTAAAAATGTCAGCTACGCTTGAAAGGCAATTGGCAATAGCATCAGCTGGTAACAACAAATTTCTATTCTATTTGTTCGTTTTCCTCTTTCCATTCTGTTTATCTCCAACGTCATTTCTATCGAAAATGAGCCGAAACACAAAAAAAAAGTAAAACAATAATAACAACAACAACAGCGTTTCTATCTATAGAAATATGCGCATATATATATATTTATATATATATATATGAGATTATTCTTTACAGCAAAGTTTCTAGAATATTTTTCTTTTAACATATTAAGTGAGCTCTTACTCATTCTTCTTCTTGTTATTATTATTTTCTTTTTTTGGTTTCTCATTCAATAGAAAATTACATACTATTTCGACATATTTATTATTATGATGTTTGAAAAATACATAAATATATAAACGAATATATTTCTTTGAATTATTCGTTCTATCGATATTTATTCAGTGTTTTTTTTTTTATAAGAGACTCATAGACCGATAAAAAATAACAGAAAAGAAAAGAATTATAGTCTGTTTTTTTTTCTACTCATTTTTATATTTTTCTGATTGTCCTTTTATACATTGACATTTCATAGCATTTCACCTGTAATTCTTTTCTTATCGACTAAAGACATATATCATCAACGCAATGATATTAATCGTTGTTCTGTTAAACAGAAAAAAAAAATAATAATAATAACAACGCACACTTTTACATTATTTTAGATTCATGTAGTCAAATGGATCAATTTATTTTCTATGTTATTCTAATACTAAGTTTATTTCAGTCAATTCAATCGAATAATAATAAAAATAATAATAATAATAATATTGCTTATAATATTCCGGATCCAGGTTAAATATTATTTTTCTTATTTTTGTTAAATATTCTAATCTTCATAGATTGTACTGGTGTATTTAATTCATGTACGGATGCTGATAAAGAACGACTTGGTCGTCAGGCGATAAAATCAATACATGAACAGATGGATGATGATAAAGATGGATTGATTGAAGCATCTGAAAGTCGTGATGTAAAATATCTTTTTGTTTTTTTTATTAAATGATATTTGAAAAAAAAAAAAAGAAATTATTTTAGTTTATTCATGAAGAATTAGAATCTAAAACTGATTCAGTACGACATCGTCGTTTTCAAAATGCTGATTTACAAATAACATTTGATGATTTATGGACACAATGGAAAAATAATCCAGGTTTGTTAAGTTTTCTAAAAGAAGAATATTCTTTTTTTGTTTTTGTTTAAAGTTTATAATTGGACTAATGATGATGTTATTAATTGGCTTGTTAATAATGTTCATTTATCAATGTATGTTGAATATTTTCGTCGAAATCAAATTGATGGTCGAACGATTCCAAGGTTAGATTTCTTTTTTCGATTTATCTATATTCTGTTTTTTTTTCTATTATGATTAGATTAGCAGCAAATGAAAAACAATATCTTTCAACAATTTTGCAAATACGTGATCCAAGACATAAACGACGTTTAATTATCAAAGCTACAGATATAGTTTTATTTGGTCCACCACAACGTATATTATTTAATCTTGTCATTTTTCATTTAATGATCATATTGTATTAATTTAGGAATTCATAGTTATATCAAAGATATTATTTTAATATCAGCATTATTAATATCTGTTGCTGCTTGTCTATATGCGTTTATTCGGCATCGTAAAACTCAAGAAAGTATGAATTTAATGTTAAAAGAACTTGAAACATTACAAAAAGCTGAAGGTGATTTAATTGCTGTAACTGGAAAGTAAGAAGAAAATGAAATTCTTTTTTTTTTTTTGTTTTTTCATAAAAATAATTTTCTATTTCTATAGAATGAAAGCTATGGAGAATGAATTACAAGATACACCAAAAGTTGATCGAGGATTATTAAATGCTTGGTTTATTGAAGTACAACGATCTAAAGTAAATAATAAATACTTTTTCTTACGAAAGCAAATATATATATATACATTTATCATTTTAATCGAAAAATTGTTTTTGGAAATGTTATGATAAAATGACGAAAAATATTTTTAATTAATGAATTTATAACTATTCAACTCTGAATAATATACATTGATTATTGTCTGAATTGATTAATTTTTTGTTTTTAGGAAGAAGCTGATAAATATCGAAAACGTCGTAATACAACAGCTGATAATGATAAACAACTTCGTTTAGCTATTCAAGAAATTGAACAAGTAATTTATTTACAAAAAAAAACAATGAAATATATATATTTTCTACTCATATTTATTGTTTTTTTTTTTCTTGAATAGCTTCGTATTGCATTACGTAAAGCAGAAGAACATGCTCGTCATCAATCGTATGAAGCACCAACAGAATTAATTGATTTATTGAAACGTACTTATCATATTGAAGAAGCAGCTTTTGAAATAAAACGTAAATCAGCTGAAAGTGCAATGCTAACAGCTAAAGAACAGGTAGAAATTTATCCATACGTTTTGTTTTTTTTAATCAAATATTAAAAATGATTAGATGAATAAAATTTCAAAAATGCAAAAAGGTTTCTTCGGTGCTGTACGTATTGCTCATACAGGTTGTATGGATAATATTAGTGAATTAATTAATGCAGCTAAGTAAGTTATTTATCTTTTTTTTTGTTTTTTTGCTTTAATAAAGTTTTATTTTATTTAGAGAACGATTAGCAGAAGTTCATGATGAATATGAAGAACGTGAACAACGTTGGAATAGAATTGCATCATTACTCGATCGTTGTGATTTAGTTTGTACATCAACTATACCAAATGGTAATTAATATTCAATAATAGAAAAATTATTTTTATTTATATTTCATTTCTATAATAATAATAATAATTAGATTCGACTAATCGATCAAAACCAGCATCACTTGAACCGACTGGCTTACTTAGTTCAAATAATGATTCAACATCAATTGGTAAACCAAGCAGGTACGATAAAATCTATTTTTAAATAAATCAAATAGACCTTTTTAACCATAGAGGCAAATATTACATTTGAAATAATAGATTTAAAAATGTGAAAAATAAAACATATGATATCAATATTAGGTCTTTGATACTTTTCTCCCATAACCTTTACAGAGAAAAATAGGCAATTAAATGAAGTATACAATGTCAATAATATTAATTTAATCGAATACTTTCTTTGCAATATAGATTATTTTAACAAAATGTAATCGATTCATTCAAAGAATCTAAGGGATTGACCAATTTTTTTTTGTGCACATTAATCTCAATATTTGTCTATTGATAAAACTATCAAAATTCTATATATGGGTAAAATCAGCGAAAACGGGACATTCCCCCATTGCATTTGAATGCAATTCTCTATCAGTATAGATGTTTTGAGTGAATTGTTTTTGCATAGGCTTATGTAAAATTGTCTGCTCTTTCATATGATTAATAATTAATTAATTAACTAATTAATAATTAACTAATTAAGAAGTAATTAGCGAATATCTCGAGAACCGAATGAGGAAAAAGCTTGAAAACTTCAGGATTGGCTCTAGGGTATGAGCCGCATATATGGTAAAATTTTCATCGATATCGGACTTCAAAAAGTTCCTTCCAAAAAATCGACCTTTCAGAGCCGTTAGACAGAGCGGAAATGGAAATGTTTGTCTTAGTATTATTCTAGGACCTCCTACCATTAATATGAGCCCCTTGGAATCGATTTCGAACTTTTCAGTTCGTTACCAGAGCATTCGATCAGTAGTGTAGTCGTACTCAGTCACGTCGCTAACGCCAAATAGATTTTATTTTTTTAAAAACCTAAACATTCTCAAAATAATTTTACACTGGGATTTGGTGGCCTTAGGAGTGGTGTCTAGTATCGCGTATTAAGTTTTTGACAATTGTGCAACACTTAGAAATTTTTAAAAACCAAAGTATATCAAGTGACTTTTGATGTCCTTTTTGGTGTCACGTCGCTAACGCTAGTTTTTCGTTAATAACTCCTCTGAACAAAGCTCTAGAGTATTGTTTTTTTCATAGTATCTAGAGTAAATAGAGACTCGTACACCATTCAAAAATCACACCTAAACTAGTTGATAGTGCCGAGATATGCATACTCCAAGTTTACGATGTCACGTCGCTAACGAATGATTTTACCCATATATATATGCGTCACATCATACATTCAAGTATTCCCCACCCATTGAGAATCTTCTTCTCATCATATATCTAAAAACTAACTATGATTGATTTTACAATCTCATACCTTCCACTAAAACATATCATTTTATTAAATATTATACGTCAATAAACCGTTCGGTACAATGTGCACTATACCGACGATATTTGCCGATAGTGATAAAAAAAAAGCATGTCAGTACACCGGCGATAGTTTTGATACTTGAACGTGGTTGGTTATCTTTTGACCGTGGTATATCGACAATCTACTGTTGGTATACCGATGATAGTGCAAACAAATGTGCAAAATGATTTAATGTAAAACTAACTGAACTTTAGGTAAAATCAAATTATTCCATATGTCCTATGAAATATCATTTGAGTTCATCAAATGATTTAATTTTATATTCAAAATGATTTAGATAAATAACTTGAGTATTTTTTTATAAGCTCGTTGTTAATGAGTGGAATTTTGAATAATAAATTTTTTGATTAGAAAAAACAAAATATATATGTATATCTATAATTGAATTTATTTCAAATAATGCCTGATCATAGGATTGAATAAAATGTTGGTATCTAAAATCAATTTGATCTTTAGTTTTTTTTGACATTTTATTTATAACTATTGTTATCTTTTATCAATGATTATAAATATTTGTTCTTTTTTTTTTGTTTTTAGTAATTTCTATAATAGAGGATTATCAGGAAATTCTCAACAAGATACAATTAGTCAAACTGATAATGGACTTGAAATGTCAAATTCTCCATCAGCAATCTTGAGAAATCGTTTTATGGCGAATTGTCGTCAAGCAAATGAACATCAACCTAATAATTCACCAATACTTTATTCAAAATCATCAAATTCTCTCAATGATTTAAATCGAAATACAATAAATTATAATCGTCCAAATACTTATGACTCACTTGGAAATACATTACCATCAAAACAAACAAAATCATCATATGAACCTATAACTGATCGTCAATTTTCTCATAATGATTCTATATCTGATGATCAACAAACACAATTAGATGGAAATTCACAAATAATAAATTCATCAATTGATGATCGTCGATCATTACCATCATTAGAAAAAACACGAAAACATATTATATCAACAAAATTTTTTAAACCATTTCAAAATATACGTTTTAGAAAAAAAATTAGCACTTCATGAAGAAAAAAAGAAAAGAATGTTTTTTTTTTACGTAGCCGGTGCTGATTTATCAATCTCAATTCATCCTTCGTTTTTTTTTTTTTTCTTTCTGTATTATTCCAACTGTTCTTAGCACATCTTATTCTCGTTTCTCACTATTGCTTGTATAATTTCTTCTTTTTTTTTTTTATTTAACTGGTAATATGTTTTGTTGTTTATATGATAATAAGGAATGAATAGAGAAAAACATCTATGGTAGAATGATAAATCATCTTTCGATATTTATTTGAATTTATTTTTTTTTTTTTGTGTCAAATAGATTCAGATGACGTTAAAACTAACTAGACGTTTTATTTGTCAATTATTTGTACGACGTTTTGCATCAAATGATTCTTCGATAACACCGATTGATCCGAATAAAGATTTAACAATAAAAAAACCATCAGAAATATCGACAAAAAAACGTGCTTTTACATTAATTAATCCACAAACAGTACATCAAATAAAACGAATTGATGATGTACCAATTCAAAATGAAATGGATTTCATTCGACATCGACTAACAGAAAAACGTAAGTATCTTTGAGATAAATGAAAATTTTTTTTTGTTTTATATCTTATATGAAATGTTCAGAATAGCAAACAGATGAGTTTTTTGAGTATCAAAATATGATTATACTATTGTAAAATTATTGAATAAAACGATGTATGATGCAAGAAGCAAAACTCAATTGTCATGTTACTCAACTTACAATCTTATCTGGAGTATGAAGTTGAAGGCAGGCTTATCTCGAACAATCTTTAATATTACTTTACTAATCTTTTTCCATTTTTAAAATGCTTTTATCTTCAATAACATAAAAACAAACAATTCACTTGAATAGAAGAATAAGCCGATCGGCTATGCCACCATAGCTCAGATGATCTAGACATGGTATAAAAATAGATACTTGATTCTTGATCTGTTTTATCGGCGTTTTTTCTTACATAAGCGAGTATCAATCGATATCGTATCTCAAGATTGTAACGCGTTGCATAACTGTCATGATTACCATCGAGTGAAAGCCAACTAATCTGATTAAAGTAGTGTCAATTGAATCGCTTTTTAATTAGTTTGAAATCGATTAGAATTATAACTTTTTACATAGTTTGTCTAATTTCTTTTTAGTCAGTTTTCTATATTTTTCATTTCAAAATCTTTCAAAGTCAAAAAAATTTTAAAAAGAGTCATCAAAAGCTTTAGCTACTGCCGCCGATCAATGTATTGACTTACGAAGAAACGTCTTCAGATGTCTCCTTCCAATTTCAATGATATGTTTTTTGTCTATAGATACAACATAGTGTTCTAGTAAAAATCTAAAAGAATTTGGGTTCGTATTGAGTATCAAATTTTTAATATATCTATTTTCTAAAGGACCATAGGCTTTTGGAAAACTTGATTCCATGACAGTTGCTCTCGCGACATCTGCTTCCCACATTAAGACCCATCCACACTCCGACTCTGAAAAGCTTCACATCTCGAAGAGAATTTGTTCAAAACTTCTAAGGTTTTTATAGAAGCTAGTCTAGTTGAGTTCTCTATATGCACAAAGTTTTAGATCAAAATTCGACAGTTTATGAGGGAACCCTCCAAGTGCCAAATCGCTTTTAGACTAACGAGGGAAGGCCACCAACTGTCTCCTCGCTTTTGAGCTGAAACTCAGTTAACAATAGGTAATCGAACGTGCTGATTCCGAATATCACAATGGTTTTTCCCCGCTTTCGATTTAAAGACCCGTTTTTTAAGGATCTTGGTTTTTCAACTGGAAAACCAATTTCACTAAAACATTTTCTTGATCTGTCCAAATGAAAGAGCACGTCGTCAAACCTACAGAAAACAATTTTTCAAGGTTCTAAGCGAAGTTTTGAGCGAGTTTTCTGCATCTAAAACTTAAAACAGAACAGAAAGAAAAACAGTAGTTTTTCTTTTATAAATTGTGTAAGAATATTAGCAGTTTTTCCCTCTTTTTTTAAGTTTTAGACGCAGAAAACTCGCTCAAAACTTCGCTTAGAACCTTGAAAAATTGTTTTCTGTAGGTTTGATGACGTGCTCTTTCATTTGGACAGATCAAGAAAATGTTTTAGTGAAATTGGTTTTCCAGTTGAAAAACCAAGATCCTTAAAAAACGGGTCTTTAAATCAAAAGCGGGGAAAAACCAATTTGATATTCGGAATCAGCACGTTCGATTACCTATTGTCAACTGAGTTTCAGCTCAAAAGCGAGGAGACAGTTGGTGGCCTTCCCTCGTGAGACAATGTTCATTTGATGAATATTAGTGAATAACGGCAAAGTCTAGAGTGCTTTGGCTTTTCGATCATTCGTTCTTGAGATATCAAAATTTTACTAGATTTTTCGATAAAAAGTTGTGATACCTCTCAGGTCACATGGAAAATCGAATTTCAACTTCAAACTTTGCATGAACAAAGTTCTTAATGAGATTAGTTGATTGTACAACTTTTAGCTTTTCGAGTATCTTCTATCCTGAGATATTAAATATTCGAAATTCTCTTATTTGTAAAGGCAAATTTTGTTCATATATTTACATCTCGAGAAAGGAAACACTAGAAAAACTAAAAATTGTACAATCAACTAATCTGATAAAATTTGAAGTTAAAACTCGAAAGTTGATTTTTCATGTGATCTTAAGGAAATCACAGCTCTTCGTTGGAAAGTCCAGTAAAATTTTTCTATCTCACGAACAAAAGCTCAAAAAATCCAAAAATTCATGCCTTTTCGATTACTCACTAATACTCATCAAATAAATATTGTCTCAATCAAAAAAGCAATTTGACACTTGAAGTGATTTCCTTGTCAGACCTCTTTTCTTAAGTGGTATTTCCATGAGATGATAAGTTTCTATTACTAATAAATTCAGATGGAATGACTATGAAAAAAAATTGCGTGAAGATTTAATTCGATACATTGATATATAAGTGCAGGAGATTGATTTTAATATAAAAAGAATATAGAAATGGTATTTATATTTTTGGCGTTGACTTGAATGAGAAAATTTCTTTCCATCTAATATATAGTTCTAGTAAAAATAAGTTTCTTAATCCAATCCTACACCAAACTAGGGATTGCATTTCTTCGATTGAATGTATATAAATGAACTTTAGCTACAGATCATCTGTTAAATTCCTCTATGATAAGTCAATTTTGAGACAGTTTAATATATATATATTTATATGTATATATAATTTATAGGAGTTAAGAATATTCCAATCGAAACTGATATTCTTATTATTGGTGTAAGTATATAATTTTGTTTTTCTTCATATTTTTTTTGTTTAAATAATTCTTTAAATCTAGGGTGCTATTAAAGGTTCTGCAATAGCTTTTTTTCTTAAACAACGTGCACCTGATCTCAAAGTAACTATTCTTGAACGTGATTGGAATGTAAGATAAAACATAACAAAAATATTTCTTTTATTATATATTTATAATTTAGTATACAACTTCAAGTACTGTCCTTTCTGCTGGTGGTTTACGTCAACAATTTGCACTTGTAATTATTTGACTTTATATTTAATAAATCATAATAATAATTGTTTTTTTTTCTAGGAAGAAAATATACAAATGTCTATATATGGTGCTGAATTTTTGAAACATATTCGTGATCATTTATCTATACTTGGTAAAATAAGATTTATCTAATTCATTTGTCTTTGTTTATTTTTTTTTTTGATTATTATTTTCAATTTAGATAATGATCCAGTACCTGTTTCATTTCATCATAATGGTTATTTATTATGTGGAAGTGAAAAAAGTGTTAAACTTTTTGAAGAAAATTATCAAACACAAACGTAAGAACTTTTGTATATTTAGTTTTTATTACTTTTTTGCATTTATAAATAATATTGATTGAATAGAAAGGAAGATCTCTTGTACTTACGCATGAATAGTGTCTACTCTCAAACAACATAGTATTATTTTCGATATTTTTGACTTTTGAAGTTTTTCCATTCTATCAAATTGATGTGAATCCTATTCATAGTTTAGATCTTTAGGAGCAAAATTAAAATTATTGACACCAAATATGTTAAAAAAACAATTTCCTTGGTTAAATACAGATGGTATTGAAATTGGTTGTTTCGGTAAAATTAAATTAGATTATATTTTAATTAATTTAAATTGATTGCATTTTAGGTGTTCAAAATGAAGGTTGGTTAGATCCATGGGCTCTCTTAACTGCTTTTCGACAAAAAGCATTATCACTTGGTGTTTTATATCTTAATGGTTTGTTTATACGAAATAAATTATCGAGAATCATTCATATTTAACGTTTTTTTTTCTTGATAATTTATAGCGGAACTTGTTGGATTCGATAAAGTGAAAAGAGTATGGGCTGATGGAACTATAGAAAATCAAATGGATAAAGCTTTAGTAAGTTGATCCTAATATGAATGCTACAATCGTGATACAACAGTTTCACGCAAAACTGTATACGTGTGGATATTAGTGGGGTGTAGCTGGATGTAGGTGTGGGTGTAAAGTGTATTGGTTCTCTTTATCCACACCCAAATACACGTTTTCCCCATCCGTACACCAATCCTCCCAAAATATGTATATAACAGTTCCAGCTCCATGAGATCAGATCAAGACCTGGTTCAAATATTCAGTTGATGGAACTCAGCTGTCCAAAGAATTTTTTCGTTTTTTCTTTTTTGGAACATCAGAATGCGATAGTCATCCTAAGGAATGCTAGAGACATCCGTCGGAGTGCTAATAGCATGTCTGATGAAGCTTCTAGCATTCCTGTGAATGCCTGTAGCATCTTGGTGTTTCAAAAAACAATGATTAAATTCTTCGGACAACTGACGTGATGAACATCTCCAGCACACGAGAATTGCCACACACCTGCACCTTTCGCCATACCCCTATTTAAACACCCACCCCATACATCTTTGCGCACGGTAGTGTCGATGAACCACTACAGTACTAATCAAAAATAAAAAACTTAATTTTTTTTCTATGATATTAAGCATTTAAATTAAATCCAAATAGTGGTTTGAATTGCCAATGAAGTTTTCTATCAAGTACATTTCATACCGAAATTTTATAGATAGACGATGAGAGAAAGGTGTCTGAAAATCGAACACGATAGTTTTCGAATCCTAGAAGACTCAAAATTGTTCTTTTAAGAATATCATCTTAAAAAACATAAAATTCTGAATAAAATGAGGGGTTGTCACATTTCCTTGAAAAGTCATAAGCATGACAAAGCGAAATTTACCATAGCATTACCAAAAAAACGCATTTTTTCTTTTTTGTGATTCTGATAACTTTTTAACGGAAGGTCATAGAAAATGCAGCAATCTCTCATTGTATTGAGGATTTTGTGCTCTTTAAGTCGATACACTCAAAAACTGATTTTCACAGATTCTTCCAGAAACCTCCCTCTCATCGTCCATCCATGAAACTCTGGTATAGAATGCATTTGATAGAGAACTTCATTGACTATTCTAAGTACTACTTGGATTTGATTTAAATATTTAGCATTATAGAAAATAAAAAATAAAAAATACTTTGGCCTTATACTTTTGAACAGTATTGCAGGAACAATAACTATCAACGAATAGAATATAACATTCTTCATATGTTATGATTAACTATGTGGTGTGTTTGTATGACTAAAACGGGAGGTTTTTGTTTTTATTGAAAGTAGTTATCATGAGTGTAGTTGTCCGAAATAAAGATGAATCATGTGCATATTGTGAATCATGATCGTAAATGAGTGTTGTAACACAGTTAAAAAGAGAAACATACTTGCGTCATAACAAACGTATACTGATGCAGATGACTTCTTTTTATAGATACATGACTAAGCTCCTTCCTTACATATAACTATGTTGGTAAAAACCTTTTCTTTGAGACTATTTGGGAAAATTTTACATTGAAAACTTGAGTAATAATTTTCATAACATTCTCTTACTGAAAATTTTTGTAAAACTATACATCTGTAACAACAACAAATATGAGTAATGTCATTAGCAATTGCTCTTCAATTATTATAGAAAATATTTCAAATGAATAAAATTTACATTCAGAGACTCTTATTTTCAATTGAATGATTAAAAAAAAAAAGCCTATTACTTCTTAAATCAAACGCAATTTTCATATGATTAAAATGTAAATCATAATGTAGCTGCTATTGTTAAGATAGTAGTTCATATATTAAAACGAGATGTTATTAATATACTGTCTTTGATTGGATATCAACAACACTTGCTACGGTCTTTAATGATCTCTAATTAGCATTTGTCACGGCCTATAGAAGCGAAACGTAAATTTTCATCCCTATCATGCATGTTCTTTTAGAGTGTATTTCGAAAAATGTCATGAATTTATGACAACAATTTTACTTATAAACAGTTAATGCTGTATTTGTGAAATTACTTTCTCTTGATCGATAAGGATTATGACTTATTCCATATATAGCTTCACTCAATTATATTGACACGTTATTTAGATTCTATCTGCTGAAGATAATAGAATATATCCAATGGATGCAACATTTGTTATCAATGCTGCTGGTCCTTGGGCTGGTGAAGTAGCAAAAATGGCTGGTATTGGTGTTAGTGATCAATATCCAGTTGCATTACCTGTTGAACCAAGGTAAAACAAAAATAATCTTATTATTTATTTTTTTATTTACATTTTATTTATTTATTTATTTATTTATTTATTTATTTTTACATAAAATAATGATTCTATTATTCATGATTACTTTCTACCAGACTCTCACTAGTATAACTACCCATTTGACGATAGGCATCATCTTCTTCCGGTGGAAGAACTTTTGATAATTTATAAATACTTTGTCGTTCAACAATCCATTTCCAAAATTGTGAATTATCTTTAGTATCATTAATAAAACCAAAACGTTCAAAATAATTTCGTAATTGTTGTCCATTTATATGTATTGTTAATAAACTTGCACCAGCTTGTCGTGCATATTGTTCAACACATTCAAGCATAGCTGAACCAATACCATGATTTCTATAAGCACTTTTAACACCAATCATTTCAATATAACATTCATCAATATTTGTTGGAATATAATTTGCTTTTCGTGTCATCCAACGATGCATTGATGATAAACAATTATTTTGTGGTTCAATATCTGATGTTTCGGATACAGTTGGTGATTCTTTTGGAAATAACATTGTTACTGCAGCTAAAACTTCACCATTAATTTTACCAAGAAGAACATTTTGATATTCACGTGCATTTGGATTCGAATCTGATGATGATGATGATGAGAAGGAAAAAAAAAAGAAAAGTATTGATCTTTTTTTTGTTTGTTCAAATATCTTTATTGCTTTTTTTACTTATTCGATTTTTCATTGCTACACGAAATCGTTGTAAATGTTCATCATCTCCAATATAACGTCGTAAACGATTATCAAGTGTTTCAAAATAAATATCAAGATAAGCATCAACATCAGCCGTACTAAATTGATGAATTTCAATAACATCATTATCACCACCTGTTGTATATGATGAAACCATTGTATTTTCACGATCAAACATTGATGGATTTAATGTTTGATCTATAGATTTTTGTTCTTGTTCATATGTATCCTCTTCATCTACAATACTAGTTACTTCATAATGATCAGATTTCTTGCTAAGATCCATTTTTATTGAATTTGAATGTTCAGAATGAATTGATGTTTCTAAACTTAGTGATTGATTATTTTTTGAAGTTGAAATATGTTTTAGTGATGGTGATGATGATGATGACATTGATAAATTTCCATTTTCTTTATTACCATTTGAATTAACTGGACAAAGTGGAGCACGTTTACCACGTTTTGTTGATTTAATTGGTGTAGTATTATCATCTACAATATTTCTACCACTAATTGTTGCTATAGGAAAACCATCTGCATCCATCAATTATAATTTATTCAGATTTAAAAATTGATTATAATAACAAATAACTTTTGAAGTGCAACTTTTTTTTGTCTTTCTCTCAACCAATTTGAAGGACTATGATTGATATATAATGAGAGAAAAAAAGACTGTACGTAACAAACGAAAGTAGAATCATTCAAGCATAACATTCTTTGTATGACTATTCACTATGCTATTCAGTCTTATATGATAAGAAAAAAGACGTTGACGTTGATTAATTTATTCGTCTTTTTTCTTTTCTTTTCTTTTTTTCTTTTTTTGTGTCTCATTGATGAAACCATATTTGTTTGTCATGTGTGCAAGGTATTTTATCAATACGATATTATAAAAATAACATATCAATGAAGATATGAGTTAAATATATTTCAAGGTTTTTAAATTTATTTTATCAAATCATTAAATATAATTAATATTTGAAATATATAGAACTATATTAATGATTAATCATTCTATAAAAATTAATTTTATAATTTTTCTTTAGAAAACGTTATATATTTGTATTTGAATCATTGAATGGACCTGGTCCATTGGCTCCATTATTTGTTGATATAACTGGTGTTTATTTTCGACCAGAAGGTTTAGGAAATACATATATTTGTGGATGTAGTCCAAATGAAGTAAATAAACTCAAAAAAAAAAAGAGAATATTCTTTTTAAATATTAGATTAATTTTATATTTTTAGGAAAATGATATATCAGAAGATAATTTAGAAGTTGATTATTCTATATTTGAAGAACAAGTTTGGCCAGCATTAGCTAAACGAATACCAAGTTTTGAAACTTTAAAAGTAAGAATAGAAATAATAATTTATGTCCTATGTAAATATAGACAAGTTACAAAGTAATATTAGACAAATTTCAACCGTACATCAGTTTGTACAGTAAATATAAAGAGCTCATTGTTGATTCCGATGTAGGACTCTAGTATAGATATAAAATTTTCGATAAATCAATAGTCTTCGAATATAGAAAATATAACTCTATTAATCTATTAATCAATATGTTGTCTCATGTTTTATACAATTCTATACTTTTAGTAATGCTAACAAAAATTATCGTAAAATATTCAAAATAAATGTATTCAATTTTACATTTGATAGACGAATAATTTGATTATATAGTTGTATAGCAAAGGTCGAGTACTATATATACCGATTTAATACAAAAAAAGGGATATGAAAAATTACAGCACCATATTTTACTGATATAAGTTCATGAGGAAAGACAGACTCATAGCTACTCATACACATACTCACATCGACATCCTCTACGTACGCGAGAACCTTTCCAGGTGTTAAATCGCTTTTCGATCAAGACGTTTGATGAATGCTAGTAAGGAATAGAAAAATCTAGAATGGTTTGATTTTCTGAACCTTCGTTCTTGAGATATTGAAAATTTTATTGGATTTTTTGAACAGAAAGCTATGGTTCCCTTCAGGTCATATGAAAAATCGATTTTCAACTTCAAACTTTGCATAAACAAAAAATCGGAAAAAAATTATCTCATATCTTCAGTACGACTATCCGATTCCGATTAATTAGAAAATTTCAAAGCCTGGTTCGAGTCTGAAAATTTTGAACCGAACGGGCTCTTATTTGGAACACTCCATATCTCAGAATAGGAGATACTAGAAAACGTTATAACTTGTCCAAAGAATTAATCTCATTGAAAACTTTGTTCGTACACAGTTTGAAGTTGAAAATTGATTTTCCACGTAATCTGAATGAGAGAGTACAGCTTTTTTTGTTGACAAACCCAGTAACAGTTTTAGTATTTCAAGAACAAAGACTCGCAAAATCAAATCATTCTAGACTTTTCTATTACTCACTAATGCTCATTAAATAAACATTTTCCGATCGAAAAGTGAAATCTTTAATCGTTCTACAACAGGCTACTTCAATGACCAAGAAGAGTAAAAGGTTAACAACAATCAAACAATGAATAACTATTTACTATAACAGATGATCGGAAAGTTTTCAGATAAGATGTTTGTTCACTTTTGACTCGCTGGAAAGTATTTCTAATGAGTGAACACCATAATTTAATGCTCATTTCGAATATGATGGTCCTAGAAATTTTGTTTTCGTTTTTGTTCGAGAGTAGTAAAAAATTAATTTGAACGAAAAATTTTTGTATTTTCACTATTGAGATTCGAAATTAAAACTCTAGATCTTTGCATCTCAATTTTCATTTTTTTTGCA
Source organism: Rotaria sordida (assembly GCA_905250125.1). NCBI lineage: Eukaryota > Metazoa > Rotifera > Eurotatoria > Philodinida > Philodinidae > Rotaria > Rotaria sordida. The sequence goes on along the minus strand of CAJNOL010000959.1, from coordinate 55,932 downwards.
AAATACTTCAATAAAAATCGACAAACGTTTTACTTTGAAAGTACCTCTGAAAAAAATGCTTGTAGTCTCACTTAGGTAACTGTTACAGTTTAGTTCAATATCACATTCTACTAGCCGTTATTATATTTGAACATTAAATCTCATAGAAATTCTTTAAAAAATTTCTAGCTGAAAAATGCCTGGTGTGGTTTTTATGATTACAATTATTTTGATCAAAAGTAAATAAAAACTTTATTGAATTATTTCAAATAAAATATAATCTTGATTTTTTTCTTTTATTATAGTCTTATTATTGGTCCACATCCACAACAAAAAAATTTCTTTTTTGCTAATGGTTCAAGTGGACATGGTTTACAACATGCACCTGCTATTGGTCGTGCTTTATCTGAATTTATAACGGATTTTAAATATACATCAATTGATTTAACACGTTTTGGTTTTCAACGTGTTGTTAATAATACTCCTATATTTGAACCGATGATTGTTTAAAAATAAAATATAAAATTTTATCAACAACGATTTTGATATTTTTTTTTTTTTTTTTTTTTTGAAAAGATTGTTTTGTTTTTCATGAATATCATTGCATAAGAAAAGAAATAAAATTTTTTGCATTTTGTCTAATAGTATTCAAACAATACAACAATAAAATTTTATACAAAACAAAAAAAAAAAAAAGAAATGAATAATGTTAGAACAATCACCACATAGTGTCAATACAAAGCAAAAAAAAAAAACAAACTAAAAATAACCCATTTCCCCTCTTTTTATCGTTGAACAAAAAACAAAAAAAAAGAAAACACATGAGAATTTTATCAGCTAGATTAATTGACTAGATGTTGTTGTCGTTGCACTTGAAACAACTTCCATCCATCTAATTGATAAAAAAAAAACAACAACAATCGTAGTAGTAAAATAAAGATTAATTATTTACCGATCAAAAGCATATTGACTTTCAGCTCGAAAAAAATAAACATGATTTTTAAATTGTAATTTAAATACGAAATCTTTATTAACACCATCAGTTTCTGATGGTAATGAACTACGATAACCAAGTAATGGTAATGATGCTAATGGAAAATCATCCTTAATTTAAAGAATAATAAAAAATAAAAGAATAAAATTTTTGATACAAAAAATTACTTGATAAGTTTTATAAAAGAATAAACAAAAATTTGTAAAAATAACCCATAATTTTTGCCAACCATTTGAATTTTTAAATTTACGTAATAAATAACCACTTAATTGATTTTTAATTGCTTGTCGATGATCATTTATTGATACAGATAAATTTCGATGCCAACATACATGCATTGTTGTATTAGCACGATGTTGAAAAGATGAACGATCAATTTGATTAGAATCATCTTCATCAAGTGTACCAACTATAGAATGTTCAAGATTCTCAGATGATGCTAAAGAATATTAACAAGCAAAAAAAAAAACAACTTTATAATTTTATTTTATTTTATTTTGTTTTTTACTATTGGATTTTATTGTAGCTGCATATTGATTTTTATAATCATCAATATTGATTTTAACATTTGCAATAGCTGATTTTAAATCATATAACCATTTATTCTTTTCAGTTTCCGAACTAGAAGACAAAATTTACAAGAAGAATGAAATAAAACAAAAATTCTATTTTTAATATGAAATCAATGATTTGATTAGACTTTAGTTTTAACTAGACATGAGCAGGATCAATCGCTTTTGGTCTCGATGAAATCCAGACTATCTTGCCCATATCTATCTAGAACACATAAATTGTGACAACATGACATTTGATGCAAGTTTTACACGACTATCAAAGATATTGTTCCCAAGCATTGATCCTGATACCAGCCGAAAGAGAAATTTGATCCTGAGCCAAGTCAAAAAAATAAAATTTTGGTTTCGGTCCCGACTGAAAAAATAATTGGCTTTGGATCCGGTCAAAAAGAAAATTTGGTCCCGAGCCCAGTTGAAAAGACAATTAGACCACAGATCCAATCAAAAAAAAAGTTTCGTCCCGGTTCCGGGACTATTTTATTTATATCTAGTTATAAGATGTACGATCTAAAAGTTATTGTTGAACTGAAAGACTCGATGTACAGACGAAATAGATTTATATCAAGTTCAAATTTATTTGAAATTCGGTAGTATGAAAATTTAGAATATTCTTAGACAAGTTATGTATAAATATTGTTTCGAATAATATTCAGTCTATGATGTGTGTTTACCAGATTGTGATATAGATCTAGCTTTTCTCATCTTATGAAATTAACTAGAGAATCTTACGCTATACCATGAACTAATAGCTGAAATCTCAACTGTATAAGATTCATTTTATTTTTCGTTTCTGCAAGCTTGACATAATCTGTACTTAAAGTTTGCAAATTTATGTACCGAATCCGAACGTTTGGGTTCGATCATTTTCAATTAATTAACAAACGGAAGTAGAAATAAACCAAAAGAAACACTTTCAGACTTGGCTATGGTGGATCTAGACATAATGATGCAAAAATCGAAGGTATGCAACCATCTTAAAAAGAAGTCAACAGCGATCAGAAATACTCAAATACGAATTGTAGGATGTTTCTATGATTATTCATATACTTCAATAAATACTTGGGCAAATCCACGATACTGTCTAAACTAGCTGATTAGTTTCCGAATTCGAACTTATTAACAAATATTTTCCTATGATTGTTTAATATGCCAGTTCATTCTAAAAACTAAATAATAAAATACCTTGCTGCAACAATTAATGATCGATTACCAGCATAGATAGTAATCGAATTTGGAATTTGAATACGTTCGTCAGTATCTTCAACCTAGAAAAAAAAAACGAACTATTATTATTAATATTGTAGTAAAGAGAGATAATATGTACTGTCATTGTTTTTAATGGAAGTTCACCATGTAATTTAAATTTAAGTACTGGACTAGAACTACGCGCACAATAAAGTAAAACATCAGAAAACTAAATAAAAAAAAAGAAAATTTTATTTATAAATAATTTTTTAAAAAACATAAATTTACTAAAAAAAACATTCGTTGTTGATAGCCTTTTCTTGATAATTTTTGCAGACAACCTTCACGTATAAAGTGCTGAAATCAAAAAATTAGAATTTTTTTTTGTTTTTGTTCAAGATAACAAAATATATCATCCTACGCGATCATATTGATTTGAAAGATTTTCAACACCAATCAAATCACGTTGAAGTTCCATCAATTTTTGACGATTTAACTAAAAATAATTATGAAATTTCTTCTTAGAAATTGAACTATAAGGTTCATGTAATATATAAGGACCTTGAAATTTCTAACCAAATCACAGCATGTCTAATTGTTTTATGTCATTACAAAAGAAAATGGAAAAGACATATACACAACTTTAACAGTTTGATATTATACTAATAAATTTAGAACATGTCAAAAGCACAAGAACTATTAAACAAAAAAAAACTTTTTCAAGTCTTATTTTATTTTGATTTACATTTGGTCGATTTTCTGTTTTGAATCTGTCATCAGTTGATAGTTAATATACCGTCAGTTGCAGAAAATGTCAGTAATTATCTTCAGTCATTTTATAAACTAGAATTAGTGTAAAGGTAATACCAATTAAGATTTCTAACAAATACTATTGATTATTTCATCTTTTGTTAATACGATATGTCTATCTCAGAAAAAACAAATAGCGAATTTTAAGACTTCGAAGACAGCGCATTCTTATTGTTCATCTAAACATACAGAACTAATATTCAAGTGTTTCAACATTCAATTAATAATAAGACAATCGAAAAGATGAGATTTTGATTAATTATTATATTTTTGTCTGCTTCGAACATACCAAAAGTATAGATTAGAAATGTGCGAGAGTATTGTAGTACTCAATACAACGATTAGGAACTGTTTTTGATCAATTAAATTTTATTCAATATAATCGATTAAATGAAGTTGTTGGTATCAATTTCTATATTTTTTTGAAACACGATCTAAAAAGAAGTGTTGAAGTATAGGGATAAAAATTTTGAATCATCCTCAGACCTTGTTGACATACGATCAAGAGTCATATATCAATAACATCTTATTATAATGTATGAATTACTTCCATATTATATTTCTGAAGGATTAAGTAAAAGGATATTAAAGAAATATGTGCCAAAATAGATAGAATGAAATAATTTTTTGGTAATTAGCAACAGCTGCTTCATTATCTTTCATATTTTAGTCTCGTAAAGATTATCCTAACAGCCTTTTTATACATAAATAAGCACAAATTCTTTGTATTAGACAGATTTCTAATGAAATATCTCATTCAACTACAATTTATTGAATTAAATATATTTCCTAACGATGTTTTGTATCTGTTTCAAGTAAGCTAGTCAAATATTCTTCAAAAAAAAGGAAACTTCTAATAATTGATCATATACCGAAAATTCTCTAAAACTATTAATTAACCGAATGACAAGGCAAATATTACTAACTACTAATTAGGACAACCAAAATTTTTATTACAAATTCTAAATATACATAATTTTCTACTTATTTTATTCTATCGATTTAACATTATTTTATATCTGACTACTAAATGTAAGTAATCAAACTATTTTTAATAATTGTATTGACTACTCTAATCAAAATGATTCAAAAGATATCTTCAACATATTTATAGAATAGTATTTTATCCAGGATGGAACCCGAGGGAATAGTGGCGGAACCAGGATTTTTTGGTATGCTGTAGCTCAGCTTTAGAGCATGGGATCCAAATGAGATTTATGGAGTTTGATATTGGTCCCAAATGATGACTTTCAATGAAACGATTTTTACGATCAAAGTTTGCGAAAAAAATTAGCATTTTCCTGAGCTCCCCCAAGAAATATTTAATACTTTTAGTAGTATCCGTTTTTTGAGAATGCCATTGTAAGCTACATTGAATTTCATCGACAGATTTCAAATTTCATCTAAAAATATTCATCCACTTAGGAGTTATGGCTTCTTGAAGTTTTCCTACATTTCAAAAAATTTACCTCAGAAGTTCAAAACGTTATAACTCCTAAGTGGATGAATATTTTTAGATGAAATTTGAAATCTATCGATGAAATTCAATGTAGCTTACGATGGCATTCTCAAAAAGCGGATACTACTAAAAGTATTAAATATTTCTTGAGGGAGCTCAGGAAAATGCTAATTTTTTTCGCAAACTTTGATCGTAAAAATCGTTTCATAGGAAGTCATCATTTGGGACTAATATCAACCTCCATAAATTTCATTTGGATCCCATGCTCTAAAGCTGAGCTACAGCATACCAAAAAATCCTGGTTCCGCCACTACGAGGGAACAGCGCCTCTTCGAACATTTAGTATGCCCTACTAGAACTTGTACTAATTGAAACACGTACGAGGTGTCTGTGCTCCCAAAAATAAGTGTTCGTCCTTCCGGAAGAGAAAAATCTGGATATAAGACTCTTCTAGAAATAAATTAATTGTGTGTAGGAAGAAAGTTTTTTTTTAAATCCACATTTTTCGTATGCTTTAAGTATATCTCTATGTTTAGGTTTGTTTAAATAGATAAATCATCATACTATGATTGTTAATGATTCAGTAAAATTTTCAATAAGATCTTGAATTTTAATAAAAACTCCATAACAATCTTGATATTCATTTTCATAATTATGATTTTTATAATAAATAAGTAATTCTAAAAAAAAGAAAATAAATTTTTATCAAAAAAAAAAAATATCCTACTTTCAAGTAAATATTCATAATGTAAAAGTCTTTGTAATGGTTTTATTAAAAATGACATTAATGATAAATAACAAAATTTTTCTGATTCAAATTCTTTATAAATCATATCAAAACGTCGATTATGTTTAAGAACATATTCAAGTTCTGTTAATAAACAATCATAATTTTCTATATAAAGTTCATATCTCTATTTTAAATATAAAATAAAAAATTTTTTTTTTGTTTTTGTAGAAAAATAAAAATATTTAAATAATTTACCGGTAAAATTTCAATTAAATTCATAATTAAATCTCCAATTTGTGGAATTACTTTATCAATATTGATAAATTCATTACCCGGTATAGAACGAGTTTCCCTTAAAAAAAAAAAAAAAAGAAATTTTCAATTTAAATTTATAGATAAATTTTATTTTATTACCAAATTGCCATTCGTTGTTCAAGTTGTCGAAGAAAATATATATGAAATTTATAAATAGGTATTAAATGTATAAATAAAACATCAGATAAATGTATTAATGTTTCATTTTCAAAATTATATTCTTCATCCATAAATAAATCTTGTTGTTGTTGATTAATAACAATCATTAATTCACGACGAAAATTTTCAGCAATTACTTCAAGATCTTTTCTATATGTTCGTTCAGTCATTAATAATTCTTTACATATATAAAATGATCGATCATGTATAGGTGATATTGTCATTGTTGATGAAACAGTTGTTGGAAGTATTATTGATGATGATGATGATTGAGGAATATTACCAATTATTCTCTAAATGATTTAAAATTTTGTTGGTTTTTTATTTTTCATAAGAGAAATGATACAATAACGAAAAAAAAAAACAATCTTACTGGAATGCCTGCAAGTGGAGGAGTCATTGGATAAGATGTTGATGTAATTATTCTGGATGCTAAATAGAAAAATACATATGAAATTTATTGAAATATGTCATTGATAACTCAAAGATCAAAATGATAAACTTCTTAAGAAAAAATTTAGATGTCTTATTGTTCAAAATTCATAGTTACCATAAAAAAGGATTCATATCTATTGACGGAACTGATCTTTCCCAACAATATTTGTTCTATTTTTGAGAACGGTATAAAGGACCTTTGTTCTGTTACTGAAATGTCATTTACAAAACAGAACAAAATTTTCCGGACAGTTCAACTTTCGGAACTAAATTGTTTGAACAGATCAGTTCCTATCAGAGGAAGTGTTTGAATAGTTCTTTCGCTCATGTGATCTGAACTTTGAATTATACTCCTATTCTTCTGATGATATACATAGATTTTTTTGTTTTCGACAACCTATAGATTATGACAAAGTTGAATTTTCTTAACCCTTTACCCCCCATAGAGGTTCCAGAAGAGCTATTGATGAAACAGCCATTGGAATAGAGTATTGGTGCCTCCAATATGCTAAAAGTACGATCAGATCGATCAAACGCACACTTGAGTTTTAGGATAGTTTGTTGAGGGGGAGTAGGGGGATCGATTTGCAAAAAATTTCGTGAACTTTCCATAATACCGACGGAGTTCGGCCAAAAAACGTCGTAGAGAGCTCGTGGACGTCTTATTTTGTAGAGAATTGTTCACTCTATAATTTTACGTAGTTTAAACAAAACTTTATTTTCGGATTGTAGACGGCCAAAAGCTAAGGATTGATTTTCTGGAAGTCCTTCAGTGACCATTCGATGCTTTACCACATCTTGCCTACCTAATGCTTTTCAAATTTTTGAAACTTATATAATCTACTAGTGGACACTTTCTTTGATGTAAATCACGCAACACGTCGCCAAGATATATATTGTCTAGAGGTAGAAAAAGAATTTTACCAAAAAAATTCCAGTTTTTACTTTTTTTTGAAAATCATCGATTTTATAAGTTGTATATCTCGGCACTAGCACAGCGAAAAAGATCTTTTTTTTTACTAGTCGATAGCTCATGAAGTTTACTACAAATAGTGCTCTTAGAGGTTTTGAATTCTATGCTTCCTTTATTTTCTGCAATCGTCCTACAAATGATCATTCCAGTGACCAAGGGGGGGGGGGGGGGGGGAAAGGGTTAATCGAATTTGAATTGTAATTGGTCAAGTAAAATAAAATTTATATCATAATTTACTATTAACGAAAATTTTTATTTTTAGTATTTAATCCTCTTGCGGTGGGTCAATGACATTTTTTTGTTCCTTTGATACAGATACCAAATTGTACTCGAAGTGCAAATTGATATTATTACCTAATAAATTCTGTCTATTATAACGAGAAATATAGACTGAAGACGACGAAAGTTTTGCAGCAAACACATACGTTTAATGCAAAACTTTCAACGCCCATTTACGGTTTGCCTAAAAGATCTCGAAAAAAGTAAGTTTTTTAGCTTTATAGGACTTATACTTGTACATTCTCTTTCCTTCTGTCAGTGTTATAGTATGGTATCCTCACGATTCATGACTGAAGCAGGAAACAACAACGAGTTACGAATGCAGGAAATACAATATTGACTTATACATAACACCCTGTTTTAAGACATATAATAAAAAACGACAAAACCCATTGGATACTAAGGCTTCTACCAATGTAAAAGGCAACTTTAACTTCCAGATGCTCAACTTGTTTATAAACTGTAATAAGAACTATTTTTTCATTAAATACGAATAAGTTTTTCACTAACAATAACCCTGCTGTGAAATGATTAAATGATACATACGTGATTGTTGATGGAAAGCTGTAGTTCTTGATTCAATTATATTCATAGGTATTGTTGGAAATCGATGTTCATGAATAATTGGTATAACTCGAGTCTATAATGAAGTAATAAAATATCTAATTGAGTTTTTCATCTTGAAAATTTTGAATAATTTACCTTCGTATTATCAATAATTGATTCTTCAGTTTTACTCATTGGTTGTATTGAAACATATGAAGATGGTACAGATGGAAACACATTTTCCTCCATTGGAACTCTTAAAAAACATAAAACAATTAAAGTCTTGCATCAAATTTAGAGTGTATCGATCAAAATAGACGAAAATCTAAGAGATTGTATCGATATTTGTTAAAATCTTCTAACACAAATGCTCATTAAATTTATTATTTCTTATGAAATGATTTATTTAGCATTTCTCAAAGTCATGATCGATATATTTCGAATATTTGTCTTTGTGTAATATCTTCAATTTAACAATGATACATTTCTCAAGCAAACTTTTATATATATTTACGTTTTAGTTGGACTTTGCATATCAATATTATTATTATTATTATTATTTATAATTGTTGTTGGTTTACTAAGACTTAATCGTTGTGCTGTTGAAACTAATTGTTGTTCACTTGTTGATGATTTTCGTGATGGTATACTACAAGTTACAGCTGGTATTGGTCGATGATTATTAACAAATCCACTAATCTGATGACGATGTTGTTGTAAACTTGTTGATGTTGACAAAGAAGTTGCTGAATCTTCTATAATATACAAACACAATAGAACAAAAACTTATCTATTGATTATATATCATTATTCCTTTTGTTTTATATTATTATCAAAGAATAGTTCGATAGATACTCAATAGTGTGTGTATTATGAAATTATTTGAAGACATTGATTAAACATACAAATAAGCAAATAGAGAATGCGTACTATTCACAATTAAATCATCATAGAAAAACAAAAATCTATCCGTGTCATTTATTTCGAATTGTATATATAAGATTTGATAAACAAAAAAAAAAGACAAAGCAAAATGCATTCCTAGAATCTGCAATAGAGAGACAAAAAAAAAAAAAGAATTTTTTTTTCTAATCAATTGTCTTATCCAATTTATAGTTTTTAAAAGCAATAACGAAGACATATGTAAAATCAATTATATGGAAAGAAACATATTCAATTGTTATGATTATTTTGTTTTTTAGAAATAAAAAACATCAATAGAAAGATGCGGATCGACCCGAACTTGGCCGAGTTTAGACTTTTACATTTTTGTCGGATCTGACTCTACAAAAAAATATTCGATCCATAGTTGTATACTCATCAGCAATAAACTACAGTAAAAACTAATGAAAAAATATAAGTTTTCATATTGATAAACGTTGATTTTGCTTTACAAAAATTTAATACAAATAGTTGGTATGAAAAAAATAGCAAACATATAGTAGCCACACGAAGTCCGGCTAGCAAGTAAAAAGTACATAAATTTCAATCATTTTGCTTGAATAGAACTCAATAGATCCTGATTTCAAGCCGCAATCTGATGTTGATAGATTTTAAAATGCTAAGAATTTACGATGAAAAAATTGTTAATAACTTTTTTCATACTTTTCTACTATTTAAATGCGTTAACTTCTATTTTCTTATTAACAAATAAAGGTTTCTATGTTTATATTATATCACAGATAAGTTACTCTAATTCGCTGTAACCTTGAAATGTAGGAAAGTTTTCATTCTCTCGGATAGACTCAGAATGAATCTTTTCTCCATTGATGATTGTGATCATAATATTTTCAAGGCAAATGATTAAAATTAATCGAAGATATGTGTCACTTTCCGACTGTTCCAATTAACTTTCATATGAAGATTACTCAAAGAATACTTCATAAAACAGACAGACTAAAACTGTTTGACATGAAAATTTTTATTGATGTGATAGACGCAGCACTCTAAGCTGTCGAATGAAGAGTCTAATGTCATGAGATTTGTTTTTGAAATATTCTCATGTGAATAGAAAATCTATATTGACCTTCAAATTTCTCTGTATGAAAGTCAATCAAACCTCTAGTGATTAGTATTCACTAAAATGATATATGTTCAACAAACATCATTTTAATAATTAAACTTCAGAAGATAATTGTAATACTATGAATCGAATTATTTAATAAAATAAATTTCATTTGAAGAATAGGACATCTATGACTGTTTTAACTTGTTTTTTGTTATTTGCATTTGTTAATAGAGAAAAACATTCAATTATCTTTTTTTATATGAAATCGATAAAATAAAAAATCTAGTAAACAATTGAATTCAATATTTCCAATTATATATCGAACTAATCTTATTAAATCATCAAAGAGAACTTCTTTTTCTTTTTCAATAGGATTAATCAAATCAATATTTATCACACGTAGAATAAGACATGCAATACATTTTTTCTTCAAATATATTATTATATGAATATTGTACATTTAAATTAAAGATGTTAGAGTTAGATAAAATTACAAAGTACTAGAAATTCTACTATTAATAAATATGATATATGACATTGAATGACCTATTCAAGTCGAACGTTTGTTTTCATATGCTTGACATTTGTAGACCTTAAAATTTGTCCTTAATGCATGACTTTCTTTTCTATAGACAAATATTTGAGTTATGTACATAATTAAAGTAACTCAAGCGTTGAAAACTTATGAACATCAAACAAATGAAGATATATGAAGTGATCAACTAGAACAAAATAATAACAGCTGGTCAAAAGAATATTCCTTGTTATGAAGGATGTATAAATCTAATTATTTATGCAGATTCCATTTTGATCTGTCGGGTTAAGTCTTTGTTATTGCTTTTATCATTGTGATCGATATCGAGATATAATGGAATATTATTATCATTTGTTTGCAATCGGAACGAACTTATGCTATTAACTGGTATAGTCCGTACATGCAATCAAACTCGTCAAAAGGTCTTATCTCTATTTAACATAGAGATGTCCGAAATAGATTTTTACCGACGATGGATGTTCTTGGTTTTGGATTCTATTTTCTATTCAACTTATTGTTTTTATGAAACACAATCTTAATAAAGGAATGTTGAAGTATAGAGGTAAAAATTTGCATCTCCTCCCCTATAGACTGTTACAGATGTTGTTGATATATGATCAAAGACAGTATATCGATAACATCTTGTTATAATATATCAACTACTTCGTTATTGTATTTCTTGAAGATTAAGTAAAAGAATGATAAAGAAATATATTACCAAAGTAGATAAAATTAGATCAATCTCTCTGTGATTAGTAACAACAGCTGCATCATATTTCACATTTGAATGTCACAGATATTACAATCACAGTTCTTTTTTTTTTGTCTTGTCATGTTTCTACTAATTTATTTACCTTTATCTATTTGATCAATTGGATGTTGAATTAATGAACTATGATTATCATCAACATGAACTGGTTCACTGCTTCGACGAATATGTGTAGGTGACGATGATGATAAACCATTCGTTGGTTTTTGTATATGCTCATCTTCATCTTCATCAGTATTTTGTTCGTCAGATAAATCATATTTATCACGACTAAATTTTGAATCTAATGTTCGACTACCATGTGTTGATGAATCATCATAATAAAGTTGTTGATAAACATTTGTTGCATCACTTAAAAGACCTAATGGATTTTTATGATGATGACGAACAGATTCAATTGTATCAGATGTTTTCATTGTTGAACCTGGTGAACGATGTGTTCGATTAATTATTGGTGCAACCGTACGTGTATTTGAATAAGATCTAAAAAAAAAAACAAAAAACAAATAGAAAAATTTCATTTTATAGTTTTTTCTTTACCGTGTAAATGCTCGATTTTTCATATAATTTTCACGTGCATATTCAACAATTTCTTTTTGTGTTCGACCATGATAACGAAATGATGAACCACCAGCTAATAATTTATTTTTTGAACGTTGTGAACGTTGTATAGTAACACAACGAAAAAAAGCATGATATTCAATACATTTTTTCCAAAAATTTTTACATTCATCACGTGTATCAAAATAAAATTCAACTGTATCTTTATAATAACCCTTTAAAAACAAAAATTCAAGTTCGTTGTTTATTAAAAAAAAAAGAGTAAAATTAAATCTCTTACATATCCTTCTGGTTGTAATTTAATTAAAAATTTTTTACGTTTAAAACTTAATTTACGAATTTTTGCCCATGAAAATGTATTAATTTTTGTTATATTTTGAAAAACAAGTATACCCATATGTGCAACTGATAAATTAAGATTAACTTGTTCATGATCTTTAGCTAAATGCATTTTTATACCATATAATTCAACTTTACGTGCTATATCAAGTAGATTAAGATCAGCATCAGCTGGAGATTGACCACTTTAAAAAAAATAATATATAATAAATTTATTTTTTATTATTTACACTTACAGATGATTTTTATGAAAATTCATTATTCGAATTTCATGTTCAACTGTTTGATGAGGAAAATATTTATGATTATTAAAATAATTTGGATTATTATTATATGATTCAAGATAATCACCAATTTCCGCTAAAATTTATCATTAGAAAAAGAAAATAAAAAAAAATTTTTTTATATATACCTTGTACAATATAAGAAGCAAGTAAAGAAGCAGTATTATCACTGCATAATAATGCACCAATAGCAAGATCACGTTTGATTTGTAATGCATAAAGATATCTTAAATAAAAATAATAACTTTAAGATAAGAATAATATATATTTATATTCTACCTAGTAAATTCTTCTTCTAATTGTCCTGGATCAGGTGTATAAAATTTAACACAAAATGAAAATTTCGTTTCTGTAACTTGTTTAAGTATTGGTTTATCTGATTCAAGCCAACACTAATTACATAATAAAATATTATAAAAAAAAAATTTCTTTTATATTATTAATAATAATAATACATACAACATTTCGATGACTATCAAGATATTCTAATCCAAAATAATCTCTTTCGAGTAAATCAATATAATTGCAAACTGAATTAAGTAAATCTTGTCCAGTAGCTTTTGGCTAAAAAAAAAAAAAGACGAACAATATTTCATAATAAGTCTTTTCCATCAATCAATCAATCAATCAGTCAATCAATCGATGAATCAATCAATTGAACACGCTTATATAGAATAAATACACATGTGTTTTGCTTGTGATAATAGGAAATATTTCATCATTGTCATTAGATAGACGAAGGATGATGACAGACGTATACGTACGACGTACTCAGCTATTAACTTCGACTATCTATTACATTCAGTGTTTGTTTTGACAGATATATCATAGAAGGGATTGTTAAAATTGGGCAATGCTTGATATAAGATTGATAATATAGTTCGTGTAATAAAAAATTTCTACTTACATCAATATGAAATGGTAAATCTTGATCATCAAGCATATGAATTTTACATGGAATTTGTTTGTTAGTTTTGGTTTTTGTTGTTGTAGAAGTCATAATATTTGATTTTTCTTTTGTATTAATTTTTGTAAATATTAAATTTTATTATTGTGGACGGATAAAAAAAAAATAAGATAACAGTTATATTGTTTCGTTGTCATTATTGACATTAAATTATTGTTTGTTCCAGTTGAACCATTAATATCTTGTCTAAAAGAAACATATAACACTCGTAGACAACATATACATATAAATCAAAGCTGTCTGTCCATCATCAATGTTCGTGATTTGTAGGAGAAGTCTCGGTCAGTTTGAATATGTGCTCTCTTTTCTTTTTTTTTTGCTTTATCAACGATCAACTTATTTTGTTCCTCTTTCACTAATAACATCTCTTCTTTCTGTCTCGCGTCGAAACTTGATTATTATTTGCGGTCGTAGTGATTGATGATGTGAGTAAAAAAAAAAAAAAGGACCTCTATAAATACAATCCAAATGCACGCATGAGATGTGTCGCATTTTTTCTCTTTCTATATACATATGAGGATAAAGATGAAGACAAATTAACTGGTTAACTGAAAGAAGAGCAGATAAAAGAAGAAAAAATAAGATAATTGATCGATTAAATATAAACGACTATCAATACAATAGTGACATCAAACGTGAATTTTTTTCATGTTTGTCTTTTTAATACTGACCGGTTTTATTTGTCATTTACGATTATCTCTACAACTTCAATTACATTGTCTGTCCTTTTAGCTTCCTGGCAATGATGACGACTAACAATTCATCATATTCTTTTAGACGGCGGTGCCGCTCGGCTATCGATTCTTTCTTCGCCGTTCTCTTGCTCTATTTCTTCGCTAGCCTCTATTACATGACTACGTAGTAGAGTAGTAACAACCAAGTCAGTCATCGTAATACATTCTATAGAAAGGCCATTACTCAACATACCAGTTCTTCTTCTTCTTCTTCTTCTTCTTTCTTCTCTCTTTCGGCTCTGTCGTTGATGATCTCTCTCTCTCTCTCTCTCTCTCTGTATGCCTTGAACGTCTTAGTTTATTCTCATCATCAAACGGCCTTTTCTTTTTTGCCAAATATAAATCTTTAGTAGATAGTGAGATAGTAGTAACAATATATGCATATATAGGTCTGATCAATTTATTTTCATTCTTAAGCTGGCAACATTTGGTCAAGCTAACAAACTCGCAAAAGAAGATATTGATTATGCCATTTTCAATGCATCACATTATAAAAAAACAAAAAAGGAAAATATGCTTTATGTTACACATTGGTTTGATCATAAAATTAAAGATATAAATTGATTTTATGATAAAACTAGCTCATGTATTTATATTTTTTTTTTCATGCTTCAAAACTAAATCAAAAACCTTTCGGCTTTATCAATATGTGATAGTAACAGGAAATGAGACATATTAATGAAGCGGATGTCTACTTGGAAGCATTCATATAGATGTACTTACATGGGTCTTTGCTGTTTTCTCATAATGTAATGTTTTCATTGAGATCAAAAAAAAAATATGTATGTGAGTGCATTTACAAATAATCAATGAAAAAAAAAAGAACTTTCCATGAGAAGGAAACATAGTTTATATCCTGTTTATATGGTATATTTCTCACATAGAAAAAGTCAAATCTTTTGTTCTCATTTTTATTATAAAAAAAAAAAAGTTATAATAAATCATACTTTCGGATTAAATACTATTTAAAAGATTGACTCGAGTTGTTCTACTATTCATTCGATATTACAAATAAAAAAACTTCATCGAAAAAACTCTTTATTCATTAAAATCAAAGAAAAACTTAACTAAATATGTTATTTTAATTTAATTTACTATGTGTGTAAAATATATTCTTATTACTTTAACTTAATAAAATATTAAGCTTTGATGAAAGGCATTTCTCGCTTACCCGAAGACTATTCGTAATAATAAAAATCGATTTTTTTTTCTGCTTTGTTAAAGATGATGTATAGCTTAAATTGACAGATAGTGAGCAAATGCAATTAGAAAGAGGAACGAGAAACGTGTCAAAATCTCCGAAGAAAAAAGAATATAAATAAACAGTAGCACAGCAAGAGACGAGCCTAATACCGAATAATACTATTCAATGGTTTGATTCTTCACCAATCATAGAATTGATGATTTTTATTGGTTGGAATTATTCAAAAGAAAAATTACCAGGTTTTTTGTATTTGTCATTTTCATATGTCAAATTTAACGACAAGCACATTTATAATGAGTTTGTCATTTTATATATGACCTTCTCATCATAAAAAATGACTAAACAAATTAATATTTCAATTTTTATTTTATGTATCAAAAGCAATGAAAGAAAATTTTAAGTATTAGAAATGTAATATTTAAAGAATATTCAACAAAAAAAACTTTTGACTATTGCTGAAAGTCACTTTCTAACATTAGATAATGGTGATGTTGTTAGTGATACTTGATTCGTAACATCCATTAGAAAAGAAACTCAATATTTAACTTATTTTGCAATATGTAAAGAAAAATTTTTATGGAATATTGAATTCATCTATGTTATGTTTCTTTATCTAATCAGATTGTAAAGTTGAATTTTGTCTTTCTTCTGACTCTTATTATAATTATATTTGTGGATATATGTAAATAAATCTTTGTAGTTAAAAGCTGTCGCTGTAGAATCGATGGTATTCAATTGATGTCTTATCCTACAACACAGAAGAATGTAGGATGATTGAGTGAACTATTTCTCTCAGTAAAAAAAGTTGAAAGACAAGCAAATTATCTGATTATTTACAAGTATGTATATCTCAATGGTTATATATAATCAATTGTTTTTATTTATTATCACATTAGTCAAATTTTTTGTTTGATGAATTAACCTATTTTAGTATGATGAAAATGATTGTTTTTTTTTTGCATAATATGACAATCCTAATGATTTGCTTCAATAAATAAAATAAATTTTCTCAACAATGAACTATGACATCGACTGGCATGAATAGAACTTTCATTAGCATTTGTAAAAGTTTTAAAATCTTTATATTAAATAACAACGACCGATTATTATCAAGATGATTAATAAATTTTTTACTTGACATTTTATCGAAAAAGAAAAACATCTAGGTTTCTCTATTAAGAAGATCAATAGATGGACTTACGAGGGAACTATCCCAACTGACATCTGAGCTCATATTAAATCCACAGGTAGGTCTTAGTGAGATTAACAAAAACTTAAAAGAGTTCGTCACAAGAGAGAAAAAACGAGACTTCAGTACTTCATTTATACTTTGAAGTACTGACAGTTTCAGCCAACAAGAATTTGCAAGTGAACTCGGATTTTGTAACATGCCTATGGCAAAGGGCTACTTCTATCTAAAGACAAAATTTTAGATCGAAACTCTGTGATTTGATTTTTCGAGAGATACCTAAAATTGATTGAAAACGAAGTAAAATGTTCATATCTCTGCACTACAGGTCCATGGAGACAGATCATCTTTTAAGCTTTCGCTAGTCTCACTGAGATCTCTTTGTGGATTCAATATGAATTCAAATGGCGGGTATTGATTGGGGTAGTTTCTTCGTTAACATAAATAAAAGACTTCAGCATACGATATGAAAATTTATACTCTTGCAGTATGTAAGCTGGTGGAAATAGCTAATGAAGTTTTTTATCCATATACTAGATGAACTATGATTAAGGAGAGGTCATCGAAAATGCGGTCACTCCTCATTTTGAGCTCTTTAATATGGTATTGTTACAAATAGCTTTTGCGACCTAAAAACTAGTGTCCAGTTTTTTAGACGTCTACTCATTGTAGTTCATCTAGTATAGAATGTGTTAGATAGAAAACTCCATTGGCTGTTAAAATCACTATTTGTCTTTGAGCTCGGTGCTTAACATTATAGAAAGAAAAAACAAAGATACCTTATTGTTAAACTTTATTTTTGCAGCGACTGTTTATAAATAAGTAAGGTGCACATAATGCAAAATTCGAGCAAATTTTATTTTCATTTCATTTATATACCATTCGATAGAGCATGAAAAGTTGGTTATAAATATGTTATTTTTAAATCGATTGGATTACATTTTAGCAATAAAAAACCAAGAGACTTTGGGGTGGTGACAAAACAGTTAAAACCGGCTCAAAATGTTTTTTTATGAGAAACTTTCAAGTTTTTGGTTAGTTATATTTCAGCAATTTTTTTAAAGGATTATTTTCTAGTTCGGCATTGAAAACTGAGTTTAAAAATGTTATTTGATTGGGTTTGAAGTGGAAGTGCCGTCCGCATGAGCCTGACGAATAAGACCACCCGAACACATTTTTGTAGTATCCATAGACAATTTTGTAAAGCTTTCTAGTTTTTTGTTCAAAGTGATAAAACCAAGTGTTCTATCTCATTAGAACCGCTAGACATTGGCCTTCAAATGTATCCATTTCATTTTTCTTGATTTTACTTCATTGTTGATAAAATCACATTCTTTGGGTATTTTTCGTCTCCTGCGGCAAAAC